>CAJQZP010000493.1:2425000-2657500 GCA_907164705.1 Parnassius apollo | reverse complement strand
ATTGTATGTAACTTTTGCTTTCATTTGACGTCCCAAAAAATGTTCCAACCAAAATGATGACTGATGCTATTTTTATAATATTTTTGCACGGGGCTCATAGCGATGTATTGGGGCAGTCATTATATATAAAACTATAAAAATGAAACAATATAGCAGTAATTATTATTTTAAGGACATTTTTAATGTTATTCTGTGATATTCAAGAAGCTGTTGAATGGGTTGAGGATGACAGTTGTATTTGACATTTGAAAGCAATCAAAACAAGCTGAAATAATTTTATAGCGGAAGTTCGAGATTAATGAAGTGTTATACGAGTACGTTAGGATTTGAAACGGACCTCGTTTACGATTTAAGTTTTCTTCTAGTGATAAATACTTTACTTTTTTAACGAGAACTTGACTACTTTAGCAGAGAAGTATAGTTCACATCAAACAAGTATAATTACGTCAAAGAAATATAATTAACATCAATGAAGTATATTAAGAAGAAGTATTAACGAAATAATTATGAAATTGCTTAACAAGTAAGTGTAATAGGTTTCCTGCAGACTGAAGCATCAATGTAGTAATAGACGGTGCGTGCTTCGACGTCTTCGAAAGTTAACGTTGATGTTTTACAAGGAAGCGTTACACGGCAAAAAAGTAACATTCATTGCTATGCAGATGGGAGCGCGGGAACCGAATAAATAATATTTGCCATGGGTAATGTTTTTTTACACCGCCCGTGCTAATAATAAAAATCCTTATTAAATAAAGTTTGAAATTGGAAGCGGCAAAACCTAATCAAGTTTAACTCTCTCTCTCTCTTTCTCTCTCTCTTTCTCACTCTCTCCTTGCCACAAAAAATAACTCCCTTGTTATTTATTTTTAGAGAGTGCCACTTGCTGCCTCAGCCAACATAGGAATCCTCGACGTAGATGTATTAAGTGATGTTCAGTTCCACTTAGAAGGGAAGGCCAAATAGTTCTCTAAAACTTTGGTGTGCTCAGTAAAGAAAGAGAATAATTCAAGCCGGTATACCACAAAGATTGACTTAATCTCATAACCTTTCACTTAACCGCATCTAGCGAAAAGCGATCCCAATCGTCGGCATCCGAATTCTTTCTGATCGGCTCGATATACTGACACTGCGTAAAGATGTTTGCTTTTGAATTTTATCTCTATTGCATTACTAGGGAGAGTGCTCAGAGGTATTCCGAATCCCACCATCATACATAGTGACAAAATTCTGGAATATACCATCCGAATGCTTTGCGATCTATCAGTGTAGTAGTGCGATTCATCATCGTACGACTTATTTGAGGAATCGGCTACTGCCAGCGATTTTTATGGACATATTCAGGGGTTTCAAAAACGAGCTTACTGATTTCAAAGGGCCGGAAACGCATCTAGGCGGTGGAAATCACTCACTAACAGGTGACCCGCAAGCTGGTTGGCTTTAGCGCACACACTTATTGTAAAAAAATGTGAGTAACAGAAGTTATATACAACTTATGTAATACTATATATATATATATATATATATATATATATATAATTTATATAGATTAGTGATAAGTAGTATTTATTGATACATAAATTTCATAATATGTTACTGTAAAATGAAATAAGTTTTTTAAAATATCACTGCCATAGGTTTTATTTCATTCACCTGTCACCCCCAATTTTTTCCAGGCGGTAAAAAATATCACTCAGTATATATATATATATATATATATATATATATATATATATATATATATATATATATATATATATATATGTATATATATATATATATATATATATATATATAACTAGACAAGTACATATTACAGTGCATCAAGTAAATATCTGAATACCTAATATAATATCTTATCCCAGTTAAGACGAGGTCTTAACACGATTTCAAATTCGTTTTTCACCTGCGCGTCCCGCAGTGGGCGGAGCGCAACCGGCTGTCGGAGAGCGCCGCGTGAACACAGTTGCGCAAAGCAAGCAGATAATTCTCCTCCAAACAAAAACTTTTCCTAAAAAACTTGAGGTCTACTGTTCTCAACACTACTAGGTATTATAGTAATAATATTTTGAGTACCTATTCACTAATATCAAAACTGTTTATCAATATCGGTAGTCTGGACATCATACTACATTTTAATTATCAATATTTTTTTTAAAGTCAATTTTATGATATGAGCAGGTACTTAGATTATTATTTATTATTTACATACATAAACATTTAAAACGCGTACTCACAAATTCTAAAAAAACCCAAGTTTCGTTGGCTAAATAGCTGATATAAGAGAAAAAGAATAGTTTCAAAATGGTTTTACCATTAGAAAATTTAAATTTATTTTACTGTTTTCTATTACCTTACCTCCGGACTTGATGGAGTGACCTGAAGGTGTACTTTGGTAATCGGTATTGGAACAGGTCGCCGAGTACTACTAAGTGTGCCGAGTTTGGTCCCGTTTTTTTAGATATGACGAGCCCTTACCTCCGGACTTGATGGAGTGACCTGAAGGTGTACTTTGCTAATCGCTATTGGAACTGGTCCCCGAGTACTACTAGGTGTGCCGAGTTTGGGCTCGTTGCCCAACTCGGCACACCTAGTAGTACTCGGTGTACTACTAGGTGTGCCGTTGCCGGTAACGTTGGGCGTGTTGAAGAATACCTAACAAAATGAGCCCAAACTCGGCACACCTAGTAGTACTTGGCGACCAGTTGCAATAGCGATAACTAAAGTTCACCTTCAGGTCACTCCGTCAAGTCCAGAGGTAAAGACTCATCATACCTAACAAAACGAGCCCAAACTCGGCACACATAGTAGTACACGGGGACCAGTTCCAAAAGCTATTACCAAAGTAGACCTTCAGGTCACTCCTTGAAGTCCGGAGGTAAGGACTCATCATACCTAACAAAACGAGCCCCAACTCGGCACACCTGGTAGTACTCGGCGACCAGTTCCAATAACGATTACCAAAGTACATCTTTAGGTCACTCCGTCGAGTCCGGAGGTAAGGACTCATCATACCTAACAAAACGAGCCCAAACTTGGCACACCTAGTTCTACTAGTCCAGGTGTTCCAGTATTAGTTACTGAAGTTCACTTTCAGGTCACTCCACCAAGTCCGGAGGTAAGGTCTTATCATAACTGACAAAACCAGCCCAAAGTCCACAGCTAACTTCTCAGTGCCAACAGAGGGCTCCCAGTGCAAAGCAGTCTCTAAAGTCGGTATTCGTATTTCGTAACTAAGTCTAATTACTCTATGTATCTAGGTATATTTTTGAGGTGTAAGAAGAAATCAAAAACAAATTCGATCTTCCAAATTATCAAAATAATTTTATTTGACTACCATTCCCGCAGCCAACCGTGCGTACACTTGTGTGCGTGACTCATGTCAATATATAGTTCGATTCTATACCTATATCAATTTTGTAAAGGCGTCCTTAAAAAATCTTAACGTAAATACTGCGGCAAAAAGAGCGACACGTCTCTACAGCACCAGGCCTCGGCCGGCAGTGACTGCACAGGCGTTTACGCAACATCCGTACGTATTATTTCAGAAATAAGAATTTGCGATTTAAAAAAAAAGCTATTAGTTGGACTAAAAAATTAAAACACTATAACGTTAATATGTTGAATGTATAAAAATCTGACAAAAAATCTGAATGATTGCATGTATACTAGTATGGTTTTTACTAGTTAAAAGAAATTTTTAGAGGTATGTTTGTGATTTTTTTCTATCATATTAAATTAGTGGTATCATGTTTTTAACACACTATCCAACTAGCATATATCCTGGACAATATCATATATTTTTCTGGGTTTGTTTACTGCAGTGGATCATATACTTTGAGGCATTATAAAACTTGCGTTTAGGCTCATGCCTCGTCGTTAACACGTGTGCGATACAACACTTGAACCTAAATACAAGATGATAATGTCGCTATCTATCAAATGATACATGTTCTCCAGGACACCTTTCATATCGATTCCGGTGACACTTTTAGTGTCTGGTTGAATCGTTTTAATTTTTTTAAATTGAATAAGGGTGACAAGCGAGCACACGGTCCACCTGATAGTAAGCGCAAAGACCAAACAAAATACTACTTAATAATTTACTTCACAATCTTCCAGGAATTTAGAGTTGCGAGCATAGGCGTAATTTATAATCGATTTAATTTCAATTCAATCAATTAACTGCGATGGTTATAAGTACGATGCCTAGTCTGCGCGTAGTGACGCACCGATATAAGGTTACGTAGGGTCAATATGCTATCGCATATTTCTGAAAGTAAATCCCCTGGAGACAAGCCACCTTATTTTTCTGTTTAATAAATCATGTTATGTTATAAAAGTGAGTGGATACAAGAGTAAAATCAGGCGTAAGGATTTAGCATAATAAGCATCTTGGATGGACTATATAAGGAATGCTATGAATACGAAAGGAGTAAGTATACTCGTATTTTGTTCGCGGTAGAGCAATGCTGCACCTATATTATAGTTGTAGAACGAGTGGTTCGGCTAAACCGGGGCAGGACCATGCTCTCGCATAGCAATGTAGAATAACAGCGTAAAATAGCAGCATAATGCTGCTGTGTTTCGTATGGTGAGTGTAGAGAACCGGGGACACTTTTTACTGGAATTGAGTCATTCCATTTTAGTCCTCAGGGGTGACAATGCAATTTTCAATTTTATTTTTAATTGAGGACAAATGTGGATGTCTACGAGCCACAGCATCCCTTTAACATCAGATTGACCGTGTGCTCGTGTCACCCAATGCTATAAAAAAGTCAAAGATGATGGTTAATAGAAGAGAATTGAATGGGAAGATATACTATGCCGACCAAAAATAACTTTGGGATATAGACAGGAAGAAAAAGAAGAAGCCATTTAGTTATTTGAATAGAACATCAGCACAAAATTTGCAATTAAAAATTTGGATGGAACGCAGATTATTCGCGAAGTGCTGTGAAATTGGAATGGCGAGCGCTTAGCCGCTCTGTGCTACCGCGGCTCAGAGTAGCCCATAAGAGCAGGTTTACTACGTGCTCGGCGGTAAAGTAAAATATTGCGAGGCCTTGCATATCTGAGGAATAAAATATTTCGAGGACATGTGAAGTCCACAATCATTATCAGGAGTGTCGCGGTAGACTTATTATTCCATTACACTCAAGTTCACTACATTAAACGGAATATATCAAATTTTCTCCAAGTTGTCAACCTCACATGCACGTTCGCCATCTGAAAAAATACTGCTCCTTTACGCCGGTTTTATTAGAGAACAGTATTTCCCAGGTCGGGTCAAATCATCTAGCATATTACAAGCTATAATGAAGCAATGTAAAGAAAAAAAAAAGAAAATAATGCGATAATTATTTTTCATAAATCAGTAAAATAACAAATGTATTTTATTAATGTCAATCTTATTTTTTATAATAAACTCACATAACATTGAATATGGTGTAGACATTTTCGTGTTTATAGTAAGAAGAGCACCATATTCATTCTCACTTTAGCCTTTATGTGTTCTATAGTTCAAATTATTGCTAATTTAATATAAATTCGCCGTTTGGTAGCGCGTATGAGACTCCACCAAATCAAGTCGTTTTGTAATAGAGGCCTATTTTCTTACTTATATATTTGTAATTGATGGATTGATGGTTAGATAAATTGGTAAAAACATATTCTTTGGAGCTAAATTAAACACATTTTACATTTCACTAAACTATAAAATAAAGATTTTTTTTTGTATTTTGAACAGGTTGCATTTAATTGTTATAATATTATTAAAAAGAATTATTCAATATAGCCTTTCATAGTCCGCTGCTGGACATAGGTTTTTCCATAGGTTGCATCATAGTGGGGATTTATATTGATTAAATTAAATTAATTAATTAATTAATTAATTAAACCATCATTTACCATGGTTGCCGTGGTGGCATGGTTTAGACTGGAGAAGTGGGAAAACCAGCTAGAAAATTTACTATTGCATAACGCCTTTTGGCGGTTGGTCCGAAGCTTGAAAGCTAAGCAGACCTTAACTCCTCCTTTTATTAGGCTTGGTAAATTTAATCTTACTTTCTACGACTTGTTAAAAGCCATATACTTCTCGGAGAGTCTATAGAGCCACAGCATTCCATCTATCAAGCCAATAGATTCCGCTTACCTTCTAGATGTTGAAGTTGAGGTCGGTGGTAAGTCTGTATTACATTATTAGTGTATGGATAAAAAACCGTTGTCTTAACCGCCGGAAAACAAATCAAAAGACCTTAGGCACGATCATATTATATAATCGTTCAATTTCCTGAGCATCGATTGCGAAATACTAATAAGTTATTTTCAACCACGTTCCTTCGTGTAAATGATCTGCAACGTCCGCAACCGATCCAAAATTACATACTAGCCGCCTCCATCTCTCAGAGGTACATCAACAGTGTCGGTGGTTTTCATCTCAACCCGCTAAATGTTCCAACTTCAAATGTCGCAGCCAATCTCCGAAGACCACGCAACGTATTAATCAAACTCCCGGTTCCGCTCGACCGCAATGAGCCAAATGTTGCAGGACCGTCACATGAAGACATTACATAGACACCTAGTGTTACGAATAACAACACCGTTGTTATTAAGAATGGAATGAGAGACCCCCAAAAAAGCGCGTTGCTACACCTCGCATACACATCGTGAGTCAACGTGCTTGGATGTTTTTACTACCCAGAATATGGACCAACACGAGTTAAGCTGTCAGAAATAAGGCCCGCTAACCTTTGCTAGGACGGTGGTTTGAAAACTGATCTGTACAATGATTCACGTATAGATAAATACCTTAATGGAAATCAGACGTTTGGATACGAGCATGGTCATAATTATCATCATAATCAACGTCATCAGTCGTAATTAGTCAACATCAGTTCCCTTTATATATTTTAGTTTCTAGTTGTTGTTTGATGACGTTGTTGCCGTTCACTTTGTTTCCCCCTGTCGCCTCTTTTGATATTCATGACACGATATAGGGTAGTGAATATTCTTGAACCATCACACAACGAAATTTATTTCATTTTTTAACTTTCTTTAACCATTTCGCTTCATGCAAAGAACGGGTCCACAGAAAGACGATATCGATCGAAAGCTCGGTGTGCTGATTCCATGGACAAGACAAAAAAAACTTCAATATTGCAATTCTTGTTTATGATTTGTCATTATCATCATCAAGAAGAAGAAGAAATGAAGATTTATTTGCTTTGAAATAAAACAAAATATGGCTTTAGAAACGTAAGCTAAATTCTTAAATAACAAACGTATCGTAATGGTTATCATATCATTTTAAGGCAAACTCTGATCTGCTAGGAAGTTGCCACAATGCCTCGTAACATATTAAAAGAGGATATATTTTACTATATTTTTATTTAAAAATATTCATTGTGGTTAAGTAAATAATAATAGAAACATATACAAAACTATCAAAACTGCAGAACTTTTACTATCAGAGTTGATGCCAGTAGACAGATACAAAATCTAATCTTGTTATACAAACCGTATCTATAAAATATTAGTACAGCTACTGTTGATTAATTTTGTGTAAAGATAAAATTATTAACTTTCAGTTACTTTGGCTATATTAAATTTGAAAACCTAAATAATTTATGTTCAATTCAAATCAATGTATCCGCACATTCGGAAATTTTGCAGACATAACTAGAAAGAGATGACATTACAATAATTTCATCCGTAAATATTATGCAACACTTACAAAATACAAAAGACTTTATATAAATCTGTGTAGATAGTACAAGTGTGGTAAAAGAAATTGTAAAAAACATGTGCGAAACTATTTTAACACGTTTTATTAGTCTCTTTGTCTGGCCACCTCCCTGGCGTGCTCTAGTACAGCAACTGCTGGTCCTGCGCTAACAATGCCATCTCGAACATTTTGTCCAACTTTTCCTATGAAAGGGCAAAAGAAATAAATTACTATGCCTGTTTAATGGGTAAATCTAATATTTTTTTTATAAAATATTGGTATTTAGCAAGCTACAGTCAAATTGATGTTAAGTGGATTCCTTAGAGATTAGCATGTATTGCCTTGCCATGGCCTTTGGGATCAGCATTTATTGTCGACTAAAATCTAAAATGCAGACGCGTTATCACCTTTTTGTACTAAAAAGGGAAAACTTCATTTCAGTGAAAAATTCCTCTAGTCCTTAATACTCATAATATGAAAACAGCACCTTATACTGCCTGTTGTACTGCTGTTTTACGCTGGTATTCTGTGAGAGACTAACTCTGCCCTGGTAGAGCCGACCTTTTCCTTCTGCAGCCACTATAATATAGTTGCAGATTGACTACCTCATATAAATACATGTAAAAGGGGGAGGACATTTGTTTAAAAAAATGAAAAAATAATCTTTTAACATCTTCAACAAATTAAATTATGCATAATTATTACTTACCAATTCTTTAAATGGATTCCAAGGGTTTGGTGCTGAGGAGACATTGCTCAAGGCTATTACAGAAATGAAAATGAACAGAAAAATCCTAACGAACTTCATTTTGATTATTTTTATTGTTCACTCCTTTCAAATCCAAGCACATTCTATTACTGCGGTGGGCAATATTTATATATGTAAGTACCAAATGACCTTTGCCATTGACATGAGATAATTAATAAAAAAATAGCTCTATATCTCTTCTATCTCTTGAGTCTTAAAATAAATTTAAACAATTTAACATATGATAACAAATCTGAATTTACAGGGAAGTCCCTAATCTTAAACTGCAAGAAAGGTACACGATAAAATACTTTTCCCTTATTTTTTATAGGATAGGGCAAAAAACGAGCACACAGTCCTATATACTTATATTAAATTTTGAAAATGAATACCTCACCTATTCGATAGCGGAGAGAGACGTGCAATTTACAATGTTTATAAGTACTTTAAACTGTGTGATTTAAATGCGACTGTGGAGAGCACAGTAATAAAAACAGCAAGTGCATGTGGTGTGTCCGAATATACTGTTTATAAAATTATTAAAGAACAAAAGGATACTAACACATTAAAATCACCCGTGAAAAAAGAGCTCGACTATCGACGGTCAATAAATTAGATGAACTAAACAAATATGCAATAAGGAGAAAAGTTCACTCAATATATTTAAATAACGACTACCCGACATTGGACAAAATTATGACACTTTGCGAAGCTAACGAAGATATTCCTATTTTCAAACGTACCACACTTCATAAAATAATGCACGAGTTTGGTTTCGATTTCATTAAACAGGATAGCAGAACATTGTTAGTCGAAAGAGAAGATATTGTTTTATGGAGGCGTAAATAAAAGAATACAGAGCCGCAAATAAAATCATTTACTATCTTGACAAAACGTGGGTAAACGCCGGACACGTAAATACAAAAGCATGGTTGGATACAACGGTAAAAAGTAAAAGACAAGCCTTTCTAGATGGCTTATCAGCCGGTCCAAAAGCTCCGACAGGAAAAGGTAAAAAGTTAATTGTATTGCACATTGGCGGCGACAAAAGTTTTTCTGGTGGATGGTCTACTAGTATTTGAATCTAAGTCCACAAAAGACTATCATGAAGGAGATGAATGGTGAAAGATTCCTTAATTGGTTCATTAATATAAAGCCTAAGCTAGAACCAGGAAGTGTGGTTGTCATGGATAAGGCTCCCTATCATTCGATAAGAGTCGAAAAAATACCAACAACCAGCTGGAACAAGCAGCAAATAATAGATTGGCTGCAAAGCAAAGGCAAATCCATGGACATGACTTATTTAAAAAAAAGAATTATTAATGAAAGTTGCCGAAATCATCCCACAATATAATAAATATTTAATAGGTGAGACTGCCAAAAGTAATGGTATTACAATTATTCGCCTACCGCCTTACCATTGCAAACTTAATCCAGTTGAATTGATTTGGGCCCAAATAAAAAATTATGTTGGTGCCAATAACTCCACGTTCAAAATGAGTGACATAAAGAATTATTAGATGACGCAATAGCATTAATAGACGCTAATCGTTGGAAGAAGTGCTGCGACCACGTGATACGCGAAGAAAATAAGAATTTGGATGACATCATGGAACTTGCAGAACAAAATTCTTTCATAATTAATGTACCTGGAGAATCTAGCAATACTGATTAGTGATTTAAGTAATTTTAAGAAATTTTGTTTCCATTAAACTTAATTAAAATTTAAAAAAAAAAAGAATTTTTACTCCACTGTGAATACACCTTTACCCTGTAGTTGCACTGATGACTCACTATTTTCTTAACGCAAACGGACTATATTTTTTTTTATAGTTACTGACACTACGTTACATGAACAGCTTGTGCACAGATTAGACAAATGTGGTGTAAGTGGTCCATTGCTTAATTGGTGCCATAATTACCTTAAGAACCGAAAATCTTTTGTGAAGATTGAAAATAGCTACAGCGAGCCGATGTTGATAACGGAGGGTACGCTTACGATCAGAATACACATTACGAAACAGGACGACGTAAAATTAAAATGGGAAATAACCGTAATAAATATAAAAAGCGACTGGGTTGGAGTAAAGAAATAGGCATAAATATGATAAATCTAATGAAATAAGTATCTAACGACCTATATACTTACATTATTAGTTATCGATTACAAACATATCGGTTCATAGCATACGACGCGAGGGCGAGTGGGGGCGAAATTAGAATTTGAGCTGTGTTGCTATAAGTCCCTTAAGTTATTATAACGCGTTTTGTTATTTTTTGATTGTTTGCATGTTTATTTCATGTTTTTGTTTTTCCTTTTTTATAGTATCTGCAATAAAATATAACGATATAACATCTTATAAAATTGTAAAGTCTCTTTAGCCTACGTATAAACCTTAGTGGTTTTTTTAATGCTATCACTACAAATATTTGTAATGTTTGTTCATGTGATAAGTAAATGAAAAAAATATATATTGTCTTAATGTGATAACTTAAATAATGTTTTGTTAGCGAAACGAAAATTTACCTAGTGGCCACGTAGTTATTGCGGTAGGTAGGAAGGGATGCAATATTCTTCTTAGCGGGAGTAAACAAAGCTGATCAAAAAAAATACGTGTGGCACTCGGTGACTGCCGCGGTAAAGCTATTGCATAGCATTTTTTATCAACTTATGCAATTATAATGATTTATTTATTTTATTTATGCAGTTAAGTCTTTGATATTAAATCAAGTTACACTTTTTGAGCGTGGTGACCGATAAGAAAACAATTTTTTTTCTCTTATTGAATAAATGAGAAGTTAATATTGTTTAAAATATTTTAATATCTTACAATACATGTAGGTTATTCAGGAATTTTTATCATTGAGTTAGCAGCTAGTGTACACGCACACAAACACCGTGCCGAAGTCTGCGGAGTGCCGAAGTCTGCCGAACTAAAACGACGTTAGACGATGCACGGCTTTCAACGCCACACCTCCGTGCCCGTCGGAGTGGGGAGCGTGAGGTTTTTTTTCGTTACGGAATTTATGGATTCGGTCCCCGCGCTCAAGGCCCGCGATAGAAGCTATGCAATAGCTTAAAAGAACTCGGTTGTTGAAATTTCTTATATGTGAATTGACTTACATCAATATTAGCAAGGTCATGTGCCGGCTTGAAATAATGTCCCTCTCTACAGAGCACACCACAGTTTTAAAGGTCAATTTAAATATTAATGTAATTTTAAATAGGGAGGAGCTGAATCTTGTCGAAAGCACCGTTTTAATTTTAATCACACTAGACGCAAAGCTTCAATGGGGCCCCATATATCAAAACATAGCGAGCACACTTAGTTTTGAAGCATATGCTGTTAAAAAACAGAACCGTTACCAGTTTTGAAACAGCTAGACTAGTATACTTTAGCTATTTCCATTGTATAATATCGTATGGTATTTTGCTATGGGGACACGCGACTAACACTGAAATTATATTTGTTTTGCACGAGAGGGCAATAAGGGCAATCTAGGATTTAAAACCTAAAGAGTCGCTCAGATAAAAATGTAAGGAAGTTTACTTATTAACTGTGGCCTCTCAATACATTTATGAAAACGTTTTACAAAAATAAGTGTAACGTCGAGTAACGGGTAATAGTAGTACTTACCCGGTACTCGATGCCACCGAGTCAGTAATTAATTTTTGGGGCGATGTATACGCTTTTACAACAAAATCACAAAAAAATATAAAAAAATGACCTGGTCAAAGTTCAAGGACTTTTTAAACAAGGTTGGTATAAAAAGGGTTATCACATTATTAAGGAAATAATGGATGATAATAGCCCCTGGGACTGATGTGATCGCTACCAAGTTCTAATTTGTTTTTTGTTGATTAATTGTGTAACTTACATGACTGTTAGCTGTTTTTTTAAATGTCCCGTTAGGTTTTTTGCTGGTTCTCCCCAGGACAGAGTTTTTTTCCGAACCAGTGGTAATAAAACGAAAGAGTGACTTCCAATAAGTATTATTTATAATAAAATAGAAAAATAATAAAAAAAGTTTCCGTTTCTGTAACATTCTCTTAAATACCGCGAGTATACGCGATAAGAAGAGGATACTATTCATGGTGAACTCTTTTTCGCTCAAGCGGCATCGCAGCAAGTGGACCTGATCAATCCCTGACGGTTCTGCATAAAATGTGTCAAAAAACGTTGTCAATTTCTGACTTCATTATGACGAACAGACGGCAACAGTTTAGTGATATCTCAATGATCGCGGCAATGCAAACAGGTAGCGATTACAAAATGATAAGAGACTCATTGAACCTTAATGTTAACCCCTTAAAGAACTAAAAAAGTCTCCGATCACACTTTGAATCTCATGGCTATAAAACGGGAAATAAAGCTGTAGGGTCCGTTATATTAGACGGCATACAGGCAACTGAACAGACTGATTTTTGAATGCATGCACCAAGACTTACTTAACTTCAGTACAACTCTTAGTTAGTTGAGGATGGAATTACATCGGAACTTTCAAAGACAGGTGGAAAAGCAGTGCTTGAAGTCCTCTAGTAGCTTTTAAATTCCATCCTCCATGATGGCAATACATAGAAGTGCCTGTTGCAGTGTCTTGTTGTTCAAGAACGGCGACAACTCTCTATTGAAGAACTACGTACCGATATACCTTATGAACCGCGTACTCGTTCTATTTTCGAAAGAATCATTAATTACTACGTAAACGAAATTAATGGTCATGTATTTTACAACGCCGTTGCAAATATTTCTCGCAAACAGGCCGCCGAGTGCGGATGAATCTTGTGTCCGAAGTATAGACATAGATTTTTATTTTTAGATGAAGGGTACGTCTAATGCAGTGACATTTGTAAAACTATAGGTTTGCACGTTTATCATAAAAATAAAACCTTTGTCATGTATACTCATTATAAGAACACTTCCCTTGCTGCTTTAGCTAACATCGGAATCAATTATTATTAAATGACGAATGAACTATTTATATATATATATATATATATATATATATATATATATATATATATATATATATATATATATATATATATATATAATGAGGACTGACGAGAAGATACTGGGGCTGTAAGAAGAGGTAGACAAGTTGCGCTGGCATATTATTGGATTATCTGAGGTCCGAAGAGAGGGGGAGGACACGGTAATCCTCGAGTCCGGCAACTTGTTCTATCACCGGGAGGGCGACCATCTGTGCAAGGAGGTGTCGGATTTATCGTCCACAAGTCTCTCGTCAACAACGTTGTAAAGATTGGGAGTGTGTCGACGAGGGTCGCGTACCTGATACTCAGAATCACCAAACTGAAGGTCATACAGTTCTACACACCAACCTCGGCACATCCCGATGAGAAGGTGGAGGAAATGTATGAGGATATTTCTAGAGCCATGCATTCCTCCAAAACCCACTACACGGTGTTGATGGGAGACTTCAACGCAAAACTAGGCACAAGAGAAGGCGGTGAGCTGAAGTTAGGGAAATTTGGAGTAGGGCAACGGAACCGTAGGGGCCAGCAGCTGGCTGACTTTATGGAGAAAGAGGGACTCTTTATAATTTACTCTTTCTTCCAGAAGCGGACCCACAGGAAGTGGACCTGGTCGAGCCCCGACGGTTCGACAAAAAATGAGATTGACTTCATTATGACGACCAGACGCCAACTGTTCAGTGATGTCTCAGTGATCGCAAGGGTGAAAACCGGCAGCGATCACCGAATGGTTAGAGGCACACTGAACCTAAACGTTAAGTTGGAGAGGTCTCATCTAATGAAGTCAACACCCCGTCTCCCTCGTGCTCTAATCCAGAATCCCGATACCTTTCAGCTCGAGTTACGTAACCACTTTCAGTGCCTAGAAGATTGCAATGCAATGGACGATATGAACGACAAGCTCGTGGAAACTGTCCATGCGGTCGGAGCTAAGTTCTGCAAGACCCGCCGCAGAAGAACACAAAAACTCTCCGATCACACTCTAAATCTCATGGCTGTTAAACGGGAGATGAGGCTGCAATCGTCAACAGATTTGACAGCATATAGGCAACTGAACAGACAGATCTCCAAATGCATGCTGCAAGACTTACGCAACTTTAATACTGCTCGTATTAAAGAAGCGATGGAACGGAACCAGGGCTCCAAAGTCTTTGCCAGAGATCTGGCTGCCAGAAAGAGCCAACTGTCAAAGCTGAAGACTGAGTGTGGCAGCATCGTTTCCGGGACACCTGAGATTTTGAGTGAGATTGGGAGGTTCTATGGGCAGCTGTACACATCATCGTCGGAGCCACACGCAAGTGTGAGTATAGATACAAGAGCAAGTCTTACCCGACACTATTCCGATGATATCCCGACGTCAGTCTGAGCGAGATTAGAATGGCTCTCCAGCACCTTAAAAACGGCAGGGCCCCAGGCGAGGATGGAATTACAGCGGAGCTTCTGAAAGCGGGTGGAACACCGGCACTTGAAGTTCCTTCAGAGGCTCTTCAATTTCGTCCTCCATGGTGGAACTACTCCGGAGGCTTGGAGCAGAAGTGCGGTGGTCTTGTTTTTTAAGAAAGGCGGCAACGCTCTCTTGAAGAACCACAGACGGATCTTCTTTCTTAGCCGCGTCTACGTATTATTTTATAGAGTCATTACGAATCGTCTCGCGCGCAGACTCGACGACTTCCAGTCTCCCGAACAAGCGGGTTTCCGAAAAAGGCTTCAGTACCATAGACCACATACATACCCTGCGGCAGATTGTACAGAAGACTGAAGAGTACAATCTGCCACTTTGCCTGGCGTATGTGGACTATGAGAAAGCCTTTGATTCCGTCGAAATTTGGGCGGTGCAGCAGTCCCTTCAGCGGTGCCAAGTTGACTGTCGGTATATCGAAGTGCTGAAGTGTTTGTACAGTAGAGCTATGATGGCTATCCGAGTACAAAACCAGAGCTCGAAACCTATCCAACTGCAGAGAGGTGTAAGACAGGGTGACGTTATATCCCCGAAACTCTTCACCGCTGCGTTAGAAGACGTTTTCAAGCTACTGGACTGGAAAGGATACGGTATTAACATCAATGGCGAGTACATCACTCACCTTCGATTTGCCGACGATATAGTCCTTATGGCAAAATCGCTGGAGGACCTAAGCACTATGCTGAATGACCTCAATGGTGTCTCCCAATGGATAGGTCTTAAGATGAACATGGACAAAACAAAGATTATGTTCAATGTCCATGTCACACCTATGCCGGTAGTTGTGGGAAGCACTATGCTCAAAGTTGTTGACGAGTACGTTTACCTGGGACAAATAGTCCGATTAGGTAAGTCGAACTTCGACCGAGAGGTCAATCGACGGATTCAACTCGGCTGGGCAGCGTTCGGGAAATTACGACACATCTTTTCGTCAGGTATAGGTACCTCAATCTCTGAAAACTAAAGTGTACAACCAGTGCGTGTTGTCAGTGATGACTTACGGATCAGAGACGTCCTCCTTCACTGCTGGCCGTATGAGGACGCTCAAGGTCGTTCAGCGAGCTATGGAGAGGATATCCGCAGTAAAACCAGAGTGACTGACATAGCCTAACGGATTAGTAAGTTGAAGTGGCAATGGGCCGGCCATATAGCTCGAAGAACCGATAACCGATGGGGAAGAAAGGTTCTCGTGTGGCAGCGTCGTACCGGTAGGCGTAGTGTAGGGCGACTCCCCACTAGATGGAGTGACGACCTGGTAAGACATGCAGGAAGTCGATGGATGCAGGTGGCTCAGGACCGTGCTTTGTGGCGTTACTTGGGGGAGGCCTATGTTCAGCAGTGGACTTGTGAAGGGCTGTAATGATGATGATATATATATATATATATATATATATATATATATATATATATATATCCGATAATAATAACCTACAATGATATATATATCATTGTATGTTAGTAAGAAGCTTAAAATATAAAACTCATTTAAAGTTCCATAATTGACATTATTGACTTGTTAAATTGGGAATTACTATCTTTTTTTAAATTCCACCTTTACGTTAAAATTATATAAAATATAATTTATCATGCTTAAGTATTTTATTATTAACTATGTACGAAATTGTTAAATGATCGATCATAAAATTTACAATTGATAAAATGTGGGTAATTTCAACACACTTTTCATTTTCTATCAGTTATCAGGAAGACACTGCTGCACGTCTCCTTATTTTGCTCTCTGTCACTTTTTACGACACGTACGGGTCGACAGGGGTAGTAGATAATCTTCAAACGTCACTACATGGCATTTTTTAAATTAGCAATACACTATTTTCGGTTCCTCCGGACTGTGCTATGTTTTACAATTTTTGTAATGGCCTATGTTGAGCAGTGGTACTTGTAATGGGCTGTAATCCTATAAAATATGAGGAGGGCCACTGATGATATAAAATCAACATAGCAAAAGGTCATGATCAATAATAAATAATTTCATAACTTGAATAATGTAGATTATTTGTGTAGCGTTGTTGCCTTTATTATTCAAAGCAAGGCCTTCAACTTAATCCTCAGGATAACAAGCATCTGTATTTCGATTTTTATTCGACGACAAATGTATTTTATTCGCTGTCGATCGCTACATAAAATTTGTCTATTTATCAATAGCTATAAAGGAACTGATTCCTTTGTAAACACGGTAATGTCTAATGTCAAGTGTATATAATTTTACATAAATAAGAAAGCGTGCAGATTTCTTAAAAAATTGTTTCATTTTGATCATTATACCTTAAGTCGATCGTAGGTTACTGTAGAAACCGCAGAAATGGTAATAAAATTATGCTTCATATCGATATCTTATAACCGTTTTTGATATTGATATGTAAAAATCATATCGGTTTATTAACCGTTATTAGAGTCGTGGTAGCTCAGATGGTTAGCGCTCGCTGTAAAGTTCACAATACGCGAGCAAACCGGGTTCGATCCGCACCGGCACCAATGAAATTGTTAATTGCAATTTTAAGTGCTGATTTACCACGTGCTCTGCGGTGAAGGAAAACATCGTGAGGAAACCTACATGTCAGAGAAGTACGAAAAAAAATTTTTTTTTGAAGACATGTGAAGTTCGCCAACACGCATTAGGGCAGCGCGACGGACTATTCTTGCCTAAAACCCTCTCAGAAATGAGAGGAGGCCTGTTCCCAGCAGTGTGACGTATATAGGCTGTAACTTTACTTTACTTTACTTTAACCGTTATTATTAAACAAACTATAACGCCGATGTCTAGTACTTGCTCAGTGAAAACTTCAATAAAAAGAAAATATGAATACTGGTATTGTTTTGAAAATATTTTTTGTTCTATTTTAGCAATAAAAAATCGTCATATAATCTATGTTACTAATACATTTTATTAAAATCATAAATACAATATTTATCATCGTATTATAAAAAAATTCTAGTTAAAACTTAATCGTCTTATATCGACTTATATCGTCCTACTCCTTCCAATAGTCAAAGTACGCCACAAACTGCTATTCCGCCTTAAAGTGACGCCGGCCAGCTAAACGCCTTTGAGCGAGAAAAGAAGCACTCATCACCAGTGGCAGCGAAATGTCATGGAATAATATTCTGTAGAAATTTCACCGCACGCGGACCTCACATGTCGATGCATGGAAGTTAGAAAACAGGAGAACGATCGCTACGTGCTAAAGCATAGCCCGCCTGTCAGTAAGTAGTGTCTGCGAAGTAATTTTTAAATTTTTTACAAAAAGAAACATTAAAAATGGTGTAATATTTTAAATAATATTAATAAGAGTAATAAATTAATAATAAATATTTGTAATAATTTATAATATTTACAATAATTAAAGTTATTGAAACAACTTAGCGATCGCAGCGCCTCATTTATTTTGTCCATATTTCTGGGACACACTTTTATACAGCAATAGTTCTCCTGTTCTCTAACCTCCATGTGTCGATTGTATCTACAGCTAATGTAGGCTCAGAAGGGCTAGAACCCAGAGCCGTGAAGCCAGTTAACTAAAAAAATACAGCTAATGTCACTAGTACATATCCATTACAGTCATAGAATACTATAATTATAGTATTCTATGATTACAGTACACTCCGATAGGAGTAATAGTATTCTGTGTATCCATTTTTCTAAGTCACGTACTTGCGCTGCTTACACAATTCAGTCGCCTCTGATGTATGATTTATTAAATCTCTATAATATTTGAAAATTAATAAATAGAAAATATCGATCTTATAAGTAGGTACATAAAAAATCGTTTTGTGTGTTTCATAATAAATTAATTTATATCTTATAGTGAATATCATTTTCCTGTCTTAACTATTGTGGCTGCTTGACCAATTACACTGACGGCAGGACCTGCTTTTATGATTCCATCGCGAATGTTCTGTCCGAGTCTTTCCTGAAACAAAAAAGTTCATAATTAAATAATAGGTATGGGGTGGTTTAATCAGTCGATTAATTGGTCAGATTGGTCATTAGTGTGGACACGTGGACATTCAATTGAGTGCTGAAAAAGTTTGGTCAAGTCGCTTAACGTTTTATTAAACTGTTTGGTATGTTAATTTTCTGATGACGAAATTTTATTGTTTGAAAGAGACGTCGTGTCGTATGTTAATAAATACAATTTTGAAGATGTAAAATTCTGTTAAAAACTGAATTGCATTTTTCGCAGTCAGATTTAATAGTTCTGCATAAACGCAAAACATTTTTTTCTGATCTGGACTTGCGTCTCCGATTTTAGCAATGCTGACATCAGAGACTCCCAATATTTTATATATTTAGAGTTCTTTTGAAGTTTTTATGAAATTCCCGATTGATGCTTTTTTGTACAGTCTGAAGTTTTCCTTTTCTCACGACTTGTTTGTGAAATCGGCGACACGATAAAAACTTTATAATAGGCCAGCAACGCGCTTTCTCTTCCTCTTCCCTTTTAATGGGCGGGGGTATTCAATTATTATCAGAGAATCTGCATAAATGAAGAATAATATATATTATGCAAATAATAGCTTTGGCTACCATTGGGATGTGTGAACACATCGTCATTTTGTTGATCACCATTATACCATAATTATTCTCAACTAGACGTAGATATGTCTTACACCTTTGCTGATACCGCCGGGGTATTTTATGTCTAGTCATACTAGACGAGATTTTTAATATAAAATTCAAACTATTTAGTAACTTAAAGTTTTCATTAGTGAAAACCGTTGCTATAAAGTTCCTACATTAACATTAAAGATAGATCTAGATCTAGGGCACAGTGTCCACTTCAACACAAAACAATCTTTACACCAAAGTCACCTCTTACGACACTTTAACAACTAAATGTGCTGACGAATTCTCATACAACTTCTGCCGTGTGGTGACAGAGCTGGAGAATCCATGATCCATCGCCTTATTTAAATAAAATAAATAAATAAATAGGTAGTGTATGAGCAAACTTAAAAGTGTACTTGAGCTATTAGTAACATACGAAACCTAGCAGTCATTTTCCTGCCGGTGTACACAAATTTTCGGTCGGTTGTCTTTAACAGTAAACAAGTTTATGATTGTGCTCCGCCATCTAATGGAGAACATAACAATGTAGGTAGCATAAAAATCTTATAAAAATGTATTATGTGCTTGATTTCATGTTGATTGATCAAACGTGATTAGTAAAGTAAATTTACAGCCTATATACGTCCCACTGCTGGGCACAGGCCTCCTTTCATTTCTGAGAGGGTTTTAGGGCAAGGAAATGTCCGCCGCGCTGCCTCAGTGCTTGTTGGCGAACTTCACATGTCTTCGAAATATTTTTTTTTCCTTATTTCTCAGACATGCAGGTCACTAATGTTGTATATATATATATATTGATTTATTAACAATAATCCATACCTTTACCCTTACAGCCAATTAAAAGTCCACCGCTGAACACAGGCCTCTCCCTTAGATTATCTTATATTGGTGATATTTGCCATAGTTACCACCATACTGGCTGGAAAGTTGGCAACCCAAGATTTTTTTGTTATTATGAGGAAAACTCTGCTGTACATCTTCTGGTTTGTGTCACTCTGTCGCCTCTTACGACCCCCACGGTACGATAGTGAAGTAGTGGATGTTCGAAAACTGCCAATAAACGCTTAAATTAAACAAAATATTAATTACTTACCAATTTCTTAAATGGATTCCACCTTGGGTTTGGTGCACTTACAGCGACATTAAGCGCCATAACGAAAACGAATACAAAACCAAATATCCTGATAAAATTCATTATAGTTTATTTTTAAGTAAAATGTTAGAGCTCATGAGGTAAGACTCGCGGATTCAATGACTGTCCCCCAGCTGAACACGTTATTATATAGTTAGTAACAGAGAAACCTGGAGTGAGAAAGATCGCAAAATAGTTTTAAGGTGCATTCGACTTTATTGCTAATGCGTTGGTGCCGTTTATTTGTACAAACTTGCTTGCTAACCACTACAACATCAGTACTACAGACTTAAAGAAAAAAGAAAGTGGGTCTTCGGTAACTCCCGGTGCTAATGTTGTTCGTGAATCCCCGGTGGTCGATTTTAATTAGTGGTACTTCGTTGCCAATGAAACTATAATTAATTTGTTGTAACCATTTACTACAATCTAATAAGAATAAAACTATGTTATTACCGTCTATTAGGAATAATTTTTTTATTATTAATAACAAAACAGCAGCTAGCACATACTGATTTTTGTGTAATAACTGATTGAAACTGCTGTGGCTAAACCTTCGTAACTTTTTAAGTTTTACGAGTGACTATTGTTCGAAAACATGACTGAAACAGCTGTTACTAGTTCTTCTATGTCCTCGTGTAGACACTACAAAAGATGAAAACTGATAGAATAACTTAAACATGTTCTTGTTATATGCCTGTATTCACATTCAGCTATAATACAAATATTTTAGTCTTCGAACTTACGCTTGAATTGGAAAACTTATTATACAAGCAAATAATAGCTCAAGCGACTCAAAGCCAAAGCATAGCCGTCTTTAGCATGATAAAACCTAAAATTTGAATAGCTTTGTTTTATTAATACGTGCGTCAAATATTAATTAAAAGTCGATACAAAGAAAATTGGCATTCCTTTGGAGAGGCCGATTTGCTTAACATGAGGTGGACTTGTAAAGGGTTATTATAATGATGATGATAATGATGACATATATAAACGAATTAAAATACTGAAGAGTTTTTGTCTTTTACATGGAATCAACACTCCAAGTGCTGATTTCGATCGATAATGTATGAAAATCTAACTTGATATCGTCTTTGTGTCGATCCGTTGATCTGTTGTCCGCATGAAGCGAAATATTTATAGAAAGTTAAAAATTAAATAAATGTTGTTGTGTTACGGTTCAAGAATATTCACTAACCTATATCGTGTCATGGGTATCAAAAGATGCGGCAGGGGGAAACAAACAAAGTGAAGGGCAACAGAGTGGTCCTAACAACAACTAGAAAGTAAATATATAGAGTGGGTAAATGATGACTAATTACGACCGATGATGTTTATTGTGATGATAATGATGACCAGGCTTGTATCCGAGCGTCTGATTCCATTACGGTGTTTACCTTTACGTGAATCATTATACAGATGAGTTGTCAAATCGCCGTACCAGCAAAGGTAGCGGGTCTTATTTCTGAAAATCTCGTATTGTCGATATTCTGGGTGGTAAGAAGCACTAAAGCACGCAGGTATACGACGTTTATGCTGTGTGTAGCGACGCGCGTCTTCGGGGTATCTCATTCCATCCTTAATAAAAACGGTGTTTTAATACTAGGTGTCTATCTGGTGTCTTTGTGTGACGGTCCTGCAACATTTGGCTCATTGCGGTAGAGAGGAACCAGGAGTTTGATTAATACGTTGCGTGGTCTCCGGAGATTGGCCGCAACATTTGGAATCATAATATCTAGCGGGTTGAAATGAAACCCATCGAGGCTATTGAAGTAGCGCTGAGACATATCTTTAAAGTATTTAGAGATTGGTGGAAGTTTTGAATCCCTACGCAAATAAGAGTAACGTTCAGTATTTCGTCGGTGGCATGGATGGAGGCGGCTAGTAAGTAATATTGGATCGGTTGCGGACGTTGTAAATTGTTTACATGAAGGACGTACCGTGATTGAAAATAACTGTTTAGTATTCGGCAATTGATGCCCAGGGAATTTAGTGGTTATAAAAGATGATCGTGCCTAAGGCTTTTTAGGATTTGTTTTCTACGGTTAAGATACTAATTATTTTATTACTAGTAATTAATACAGACTTAGCACCACCTCAACTTCTACATCTAGAAGGTAAGCGGAATCCATAGGCTTGCTGAAAAGAATTATATGGCTCTAAAGACTTTCCAAGAAGTATCCGGCTTTTTACGAATACGAGTAGTAGAAAGTGAGATTAGGTTTACCAAGCCTAGTAAAAGGAGGGATGGGTGAGGTCTGCGTAGCTTTCAAGCTTCGGACCAACCGCCAACTGTCAATACGCAATACCTAATTTTGTAGCTGGTTTTCCCACTTATCCTGTCTAAATACAACCATGCTACTATGTCAACCATGGTAATTTATTTATTTATTTAATATAACAAACCACACAATTACAGTTTTACAGTCTGCCAAACTGCTCAGCAGTTTAATGGCATTAAAAATGCTCTCTTATTTTCTAACATGCAAAAAATAAAGTAGATAAAAAAAGAACTAGCTTAATACAATTTTACTACCACTAATACGACAAACCAATAGTAATAATATAACATTAATCAGTAATTTAAAGGGTAACGGCATTTCCATATTAGCATAAATTTTGCATGTACGCGTACACATACATACATACTTACATAATTATTACAGCTTACCTATGATGTTTTACAATGGATCGTCATGATACATTCCATTTTTACTCTTTATTACAATAAAGTTTTTTTAGCTTGTTTTTAAACTGTTGTTTTGATTTATGCGTAAGGCATTCTTGTGGTAAATTGTTATAAATTTTTGTTATTAGATGTTGGAAAGTTCTTTTAGCATAATAATTAGTACATTTATTTTGTAAAGTTGTTAATTTATGCAGTCTACGCGTATTCTTATTTATTGGGATAAAATTACGCAATGCGTCACATAAGATTGTAAAATACTTTGAAATAATACTAGTTTTTACGGAATTTATCGCGTATATTTAACTTTTTAAATACCCGACGTTTCGAGAGCTTTACAGCACCCATGGTCACGGGAAGGACTGAGATGTTCAACGTCCAGATGTCATAGTTAACCGCGGTTACCATAGATTAAAATTTAACTTTTGTTCCGATCTACACAGTATGAACTTATAGTATCATGAAGTCTTGCAGTTGTATGCTTGGGTTGGGATTTAATTTTAATTATTATAGGATCCCAAGCAGATGGTAGCACCCAGCCATCTTCTCTATTGAAATTAGGATATTTTTTGATTTCAATAGCCTCGCGAATCATCCTTGGGAGGAATCGGTGTTCTTTAGCGAGGATTTGTGGTCTATCATATCTGATGTAGTGACGGGGGAGATCCTGTACGTGTTCACAGACTGCAGACTTCCCGGAGCGTCGATTCTTCACATCAGCTATATGTTCTTTAACGCGGGTTTTAATTGATCTTTTAGTTTGTCCTATGTAGGAGAGACCACATTCACAATCAAGCTTGTACACTCCTGCATCTTGCAGAGGGACGTTACACTTGACTGATGGTAAAAACTGACCAATCTTCTTCGGCGGCTTGAAGTATGTGTTGATGGAAGCGCGCTTCAAGATGTAGCCAATCTTGTCAGTGACTCCTCTAACATATGGCAGTACAGCAGGTACACGCTCGACTGTGGCCGGCTTCACTCGTTCTCTGTGACGTAGGCGCGGGACCCGAAGCTTGTTGTCATGCAAAGCTTGCTTGACGTGTTGGAGCTCGGCAGCCAGGTGTTTACTGTCACAGATCCCTCGTGCTCTCTGAAACAAAGATTTACCCACGGTAGCTAACTGTGAAGGATGGTGGTGAGAATCACCGTTTAAATATCTATCTGTATGGGTCTTTTTTTCTATACACAGTATGGCTCAAGGTGTAATCAGGATTCCGAATTACTAACACATCTAGAAAAGCTAAGGAATTGTTTGCCTCTAACTCCATTGTGAACTGAATTTTAGAATTTATAGAGTTAAGATGGTCTAAAAATGCAGTTACTTTATCTAAAGGTAGAATTGTGAAAGTGTCGTCTACGTACCGATTGTAGAATATTGTATTTATGGGAGAAGTAAGCAGGGCTTTCTCCTCAAAGTCCTCCATGAATATGTCGGCGACAATGGGAGATACAGGTGAGCCCATCGTCACACCATCTACTTGCTTGTAGAACCCCTTCTTCCAAATATACAACCTTCCAAATTCAAAAATACATAAGCCCAATGCTCCATTACGTCCCATAGTGAGCCAAATCGATCTGTGACAGTAAACACCTGGCTGCCGAGCTCCAACACGTCAAGCAAGCTTTGCATGACAACAAGCTTCGGGTCCCGCGCCTATGTCACAAAGAATGAGTGAAGCCGGCCACAGTCGAGCGTGTACCTGCTGTACTGCCATATGTTAGAGGAGTCACTGACAAGATTGGCTACATCTTGAAGCGCGCTTCCATCAAAACATACTTCAAGCCGCCGAAGAAGATTGGTCAGTTTTTACCATCAGTCAAGTGTAACGTCCCTCTGCAAGATGCAGGAGTGTACAAGCTTGATTGTGAATGTGGTCTCTCCTTCATAGGACAAACTAAAAGATCAATTAAAACCCGCGTTAAAGAAAATATAGCTGATGTGAAGAATCGACGCTCCGGGAAGTCTGCAGTGTGTGAACACGTACAGGATCTCCCCCGTCACTACATCAGATTTGATAGACCACAAATCCTCGCTAAAGAACACCGATTCCTCCCAAGGATGATTTCGCTGAAAGGCTATTGAAATCAAAAAACATCCTAATTTCAATAGAGAAGATGGCTGGGTGCTACCATCTGCTTGGGATCTTATAATAAATAAAATTAAATCCCAACCCAAGCATACAACTGCAAGACTTCATGATACCATAAGTTCATACTGTGTAGATCGGAACAAAAGTTAAATTTTAATCTATGGTAACCGCGGTTAACTATGACATCTGGACGTTGAACATCTCAGTCCTTTCCGTGACCATGGCTGCTGTAAAGCTCTCGAAACGTCGGGTATTTAAAAAGTTAAACATACGCGATAAATTCCGTAAAAACTAGTATTATTTTAATGTGTAGTGTTCGCGTAAATATAAGAAATCATTATGTATAATACTTTTCACATATCGCAAATGATATTTATATAATAGCCCATTATTATGCAATCAATGGAAGGACCTATGTCCAGCAGCGGTCTATGAAATGCTATATTGAATTATTATAATTAATTGAATCAGGCGTTAATTTGCGGAAATCAATTATAATAAAGATTAGTTACTTTGCAACCATCCGCTCAATTAAATAAAATGATGTGTCTTACCTAGTTTGATGAGCACCTACCGCCCTCCCTCAATTGCGTCTACTAATCCCGTCACCACTAATCCCAGCACCACTACTCCCAACGCCAGTACTAAGCAACACATTTTAGGAAAGACATACCATCGACGATAATACGACACGTGTTTCGCCTCTGCACGAGGCATCTTCAGGTGATGTAGACTCTACGGCGGCTGACCGCTAAGAAGCTCACTTAGCGATAGGTGCTCTTCAAAGTACATAAGACACATCATTTTATTTAATTGAGTGGATGGTTGCAAAGTAACTATTAATATTTTTATTGAATAATTATTTTTAATAATATTATAACATGCGACATGCTTCAAATACAAAAGTTTTCTACATTTATTATTTAAATCTTCGGGTAAACATGTGTTACAGTATGTTTTATATCAATTTATCCACCCATCCATCTATCCTTTACAAAATATCAAAATTCACTGCTGAAAAAAGGTTTCCGCTATAACAAACTCATACACGCTAATTAACGGCGAATTTATGTTAACTTACGATTATATAAATAAAGTAAGAGAGAGAAGTAATATATGATTTCACACCTCTTACTATAAACACATGAATATTTGCCAAAAATGTCTACACCATATTCAATATTATGTGAGTTTATTTAAAAAAATAAGGTTGACGTTAATAAAATACTTTTTTTATTTTTACTGATTTATAAAAAATAATTATCGTATTATTTTCTTTTTTCTTTACGTTGCTTTATAAGCTGGTAATTTGCTAGATGAGTGACTCGACATAGGAAAGAAGCGTAAAGGAGCAGTAGGTACTCTTTCAGATTGCGAACGTGCATGTGAGGTTGACAGTTTGGAGCAAATTATGTATATTCCCTTTAATGTAAATTTAAAAGTTAAAATTAAAGCGACAATTACATACCATAACAGAGCGCAGACTTCCTCTCATTTCTAAGAGTGTTATGGAATAATAAGTCTACCGCACTACTCCTGATAATGACAACGGACTTTAATTGGCCTTGAAATATTTTCTTCCTAAGAGATGCAGGGCCTCGCGATATTTTACTTCACCGCCGAGCACGTATTAAATCAGCACCTGAGCCATGGTAGCATAGATAGGCTACGCGCACGCCGTTCCAATTTCACGACAATACGCTGCATTCCACCCAATTAAGAATAAAATTGAACAATTCCAGTAAGAAGTGTCTTCGGTTCTCTACACTCACCATATGAAACACAGCAGCATTACGCTGCTATTTTACGCTGGTATTCTATGAGAGCGTGGTCTAGCTTCGGTTGAGCTGAAACAGTCGTGCTGCAACTATAATATAGGTGCAGTGTGGCTCTACCACGAACAAAATACGAGTACACTTACTCCTTTCTTTCGCATATCATTCCTTATACAGTCCATCCATCTTTTCTTAGGCAAATAATGTGACTTGACTCCCGGGGATTTACTCTCAGAAATATGCGATAGCATATTGAACCCCTGTAACCCTGTATCGGTGCGTCACTACGCGCAGACTAAGCATCGTATTTATAACCATCGCAGTTGATTGATTGAATAGAAAATAAATCGATTATAAATTATACCTATGCTTGCAACTCTAAGTTCATGGAAGATTGTGAAGTAAATTAATAAGTTGTATTTTGTTTTGTCTTTGAGCTTACCATTAGGTGGACTCTGTGCCCGCTTATCACCCTTATTCTATTTAAAAAAAAATTAGAACGATTCAACCACCGCACACTAAAAGTGTCGCCGGAATCGATATGCAAGGTGTCCTGGAGAACATGTATCATTTGATAAATAGTGACATTTTCATCTTGTATTTAGGTTCAAGTGTTGTATCGCACATGTGTTAACTAAGATAAGAGAATGCCTATGTATTCAGATATTTACTTGATGCACTGTAATAAAAAATACTTACCTAGTTTTAACAGATATTATATTATATATATATATATATATATATATATATATATATTTATATATATATTATATTGATATTATATATATATATATATATATATATATATATATATATATATTATACTGTGTGATTTTCTACCGCCTGGAAAAAATTCGGGGGTAACAGGTGAATGGAATAAAAGCCTATGGTACTAGTATTTTACAATTTTTATTTCATTTTACATTAACATATCATGAAATTGATATAACAATAAATACTATTTATCACTAATATATATATATATATATATATATATATATATATGTATATTAGTCGTACATAAGTTCTATTAGTCACATTTTTTACAATAAGGGTATGCGCAAGGGCAAACGAGTTATTTCCACAGCCCAGATGTGTTGCCGGCCCTTTGAAACCCCTGAATTTATCCATAAAAATCGCTGGTTCCTTAAATAAGTCGTAAGATGAAGAAACGCACTATGATAGATCGCCAAACATTCAGATGGTATATTCCATAACTTTGTCACAATGTACGATGGTGAAATTCAGCGGCTGCAATCCATCTAAACAATTTCTGTGTGCACTCTCCGTAGTACTGCGATAGAGATAAAATTCAAAGGAAAACTTCTCTTCCTAGTGTCAGTATATCGAGTCGATCAGAAAGAATTTGGATGCCGACGATTCAGATCGCTTTTCGCTAGTTGCAGTTACTTGGTGGTTACTAACGTGGTAGAGCTATGCTACAGTTATATTAGTAATATAGTTGTAACACGAATGGATCGGCTCGACCGGGGAAGTTACAGACTTTCTGGGACGAAATGATGTAATTTTCTTAGTAAAACCATTAAATAAAAAGTCATCGGGATAAATTTACCAGTCCAATTGTCAAACTTTTGATGTAGTTAATGGTCGTACAGTGTCCCATTTTGAAGTTCAATTCATAAAATACTTATGACGGGACGAATTTAACAATAAAGTGTAGGACGTCGTAGTGTTATGTAGCGACAGCGCAGCGTAGCGTATACCTATGTTACTTGCTGCTAAAATATTAAAATGTAATATATAACATACCACCATTTATCTTACACCTTACATACACACATACTCGAATGAGAAATTGAAACTTAACTTTATGTCTCTCACTGAATACCAGCGTAAAATAGTAGCTTAATGCTTAATGTGTTTCGTATGGTGTGTGTAGAGAACCGGAGACCCTTTTTACTGGAAACGAAGCATTCCATCTTAGTCCCCACGGGTGACAACGCACATGCATTTTGATTTGTAATCGAGGATAAATGTAGATATCTATGGTCCGCAGAAACCACTTACTATCAGGTGGACTGTGTGCTCGTTTGTCACCCTATCCTATAAAAAAAGTGAAAGGTAATGATATTGAGTCAATATTGTTACGCGCTCAAATCGACAATACACTAGCGCCATCTAGTGTCAAGAACGAGAGCGAGGGGAGCATTGAGAAAATGACATCACAAATCACTCAACCGACAGCGCCTAGTCGAAACTCGAACGCTCGGTACCTTGCGCGTGTTTACTTGAACATTCTGGATATTTCTTTGCTAATTTAAATATATAGGCGCTGCAAGATGCGATGGAGTAGTGTTGATTTGGCGAAACAAGCGAAGCTTCGGAGCGGAATAAAGTGAATTAGTGTGTTTAATTATTAGTGTTTTTAACTTTAATTTGTGTAAAGTAAATTAAAGTGTTAATTTAGGTAATTTTATCGGCAATTTTTATTGTCACGAACCTCAAGCTCGTAACAATATTTACAAGTAGTATACTGATTTGAATTACTCTCGTTCTTTACTGAGCATGCCAAAGTTTTAGAGACATAATTAGGCTTCCCTTCCATAAGACCGTGAACTAAAAGACGCTTAAATCGACGCCGAGGATTCCGATGCTGGCTGAGGCAGCAAGGGAAATTCCCTAAAAATAAATATCAAATTTTTGTGAAAAACGTGCAAACCTGTGTCTTTTGATAATTAAACTAAATTAGATTTTGCCGCTTCCAATCTAAAACTATGTTTAAAATAAACGATTTTTATTATTAGCACGGGTGGTGTAAAAACGTTACCCGTGCTCCCACCTGCATAGCAATGAATGTTACTTGTTTGCAGTATAACGCTTCCTTGTAAAACATCAACGTAAACAAAATTCGAAGACGTCGAAGCACGCACCGTCTATTTTAACACATTGATGCTTCAGTATGCAGGAAACCTATTGCACTTGTTGAGCAAATGGGATAATTATTAGGTTAATACTTCTTGTAATATACTTCTTTGATTTTAATTATAATTCTATGATGTAATTATACTTGCTTGGTGTTAACTATACTTCTTTGCTAAAATAGTCAAGTTCTCGTTAAAAAAAAGTATAAAAAGTAAAGTATTTAACACTAGAAGAAAACTTAAATCGAGGTCCGTTTCAAATCTTGACATACTTGTTTAACACTGCGTTAGTCTTGAACTTCCGCTGTAAAAGTATTTCAGCTTGTTTTGATTGCTTTCAAAAGTCAAATAAAACTGTCATCCTCAACCCAATTTATCTTTGAACAGTGCCTTGAATATCACAGAATAACATTAAAAATGTCCTTAAAATATTAATTACTGCTATATCGTTTCATTTTTATAGTTTTATATATAATGACTGCCACAATACATCGCTCTGAGCCCACAATCATCATTTTGGTTGGAACATTTTTTGGGATGTCAAACGAAAGTTACATACAATCCCTTCCCCTTTATGAAGATCTATACTCCTCCCCCAGTGACGGTCGTTATATCCATTTACCATTTATTCATTATAGCACATCAGTAGTGCACGGCTCACTTAGGCCTTCCCATATCACGCGTTTAGCAACCGCATTTTTTATTATTATTTCTGAGTTGATACCAGGAAGACGTTGTTACCAATGTCGCAATAATACCGTAACGAAGCAACGTAACGTTCTTCGCTATTCAGATGCTGCAGGAACTACAGGACAAGCCAGACAATAAATAAATAGCCCCAACCTGTTCGACTACGTGTGAATTTAAATAAGACGAATATCATGTTTAAAGGCCATGTCATGCCAGATCTGATTAACGTTGGTGGCGAGGTTCTTGATGTTGTTTGTGAGTATACCTCGAGCAGATAACGCATTTAGTTAGAAACAACTTCGAGATAGAAGCCGATGGGCGGATTTAGTGCGTCCGGGAAGAATAGGAAAGCTTCGTCAAATCTTTCGTTATCCGCACCGCAGAGCCTGAATACGAAAGACTTAAACTAGTTCGTTCTGTATAAATGCATATAGAGTGTCAAAACCTGCATAATAACGGTACAACTACTCCACAAACACATTAAGTTTCAGCGCATAGAGCCGTGGGATCGAATCCCAAACGGGACAAGTACATATAGTATACAAGTTTTATTTGTAAAGCCTACAAATTATATTTACAGATCCGCATAGTTGTCCTTGTGAAACTTCTGTATTTAAACTACCTCTTCAACATTCTAACGTCTTAAAAAAATAAGTATCTTATTTAATAAATATTTAAAAATATATAACTTTAGTCAACATTACTTTGCGTAGTGTATATATTCTTTGACATGACTATACACATTTTTGACACTTAGCGAAGATTTTTTTTTCATTTTTCTGTTATTTAACGAGTAAAATTTGAAAATAGTAAGAGGAATTTCTTCCTCTTTAATTCTATACGTCGCTATAATACAGAGTCTTTATTTATACAAGTAAATAAAATTGCATTTACTGTCTCTGGATTACTGGCACGCTGCTAAGACATAAAGAACCATATATTTAAAATTTTTGTCTGTGTATCTACCTTTTTGTTTGTCTGTTTTTCCGGGATAAGATTCAGAATAGCTAAATGAATCGTTATGAAACTTCACGAGTAGATATAGAGTAATGCCAGAAGGGATACAGGCTATGTTTTATCCGAATAATTTACTTCACAAATAACGATAAGTTGAGATCATAAGTGGTCTTTGACTATCTCAAATCTTATTGACGCAGCATCACTAGATCATATCTAAACCAGGGCCAGCACCAGTGCAGTTTGAGTGTTCATTAAATATTTAATTTAAATTTGTATACAGAAATCTATCAGCACATCATATTGTAATTAACATTTTCATTAACTCCTACACCGAGGATCAAACTCAATTTGTTCACGTACCTACATAATATTTATAGTATTGTAATTTCCCGGCCTCTGCTTACGCTTCTTTAGTACAGGATATAAAATTCAATAACAATCTTGTTCGATTCACCTCCGATAGGCAATAAAAAACGAATTTGTGCTGAGATAATAATTTACAGTACTATAGAGTACGTAATATGTAATACAGAGATATTTTGGCATGAAAATATCAAAATATTTTAGTAATGTATCTGTTGTCTTAATATTTTATTTTTTTAAGAATTATGTAAGTAAGCAACAGCAAAGTAAATGTAATAATAGAGTGCTTTTTGAAGTCAAGCTGTTATGGTACCATCCACTCCAACACTGTTAAAACTCAGTCACGAATTCCAGGCTTTTAAGAAACTAGTGAGTAAAAACCTAAGCATATTACAAAAACAGATTACTATATGTGTCAATTCTATCGCCGAAATGGACATGAGGCAACGGCGGACGGTGTTATTGTTTAAAGGTATTGATGAGAACCCCGAAGTTAATTTAGAAAGAAAGAAAGAAAGAGATATTTATTTGGCCATTTCTTAAAAAATTAGCAATAAATACTTAAAACATACATTATGTTTAATTATTCTTATAGTTAGACTTAATTATACACTTACTTACACAAACTTAAAAAAAAAGTGAACAGCTAAATTAAAAAAAAAAAAGTTTTTTTTTAAATGGGAAATGGTCCAAATAGGACTCAGGAAACTCTAAGATGTGTCATCCTAGCCCTGATTTTCAGAGGCTACCTTAAGTACATTATATAGATACACACATTTAATATATATATACATACACACATACACACATATATACATATATATATATATTACATATATATACACAGACATACATATATACATACGGATAACACACATACACATACACACGGGCACGTATAATATATAGTTATTTGGATTAATAATACAATTATATACACAGTTGGTAGGTTTTTAATATTCTTTTTATATTTACTTTTGGGCCACAACTGCCTTATCTTTGCAGTGCTATACCGGACGTTTACGAATGTTAATTTCATTGCACAACTGGAACCGAGGATATAAAATTTAGTAAATGAAGTTCTTGGCCTTATTCAAAACAGAATGGGACTTACAGATGTTGACCGGTCCGCATTAAAACGGTGTGTTCGGTTGGGCTCCTATAATGATAATAACAAAGTTAGGCCAGTTCTTGTCCAATTCCATGAATATCAATCAAAGTCCCAAATCCCCCCCCCCCCAAAGGGGGCCCAAATCCCCCCCCCATCAACATGGTAGCGGAATTAAATGATGATAGACTACTCCAGGAGTGTACCAGTACCCCTGGAGAATCCCTCGCTGAGCATCCACGACCATGTTTCTCCACTTCTGAGCGTGGGTGCTCAAGCTGCCCCGCGTATTCTGGGAGGGGGGAGAATTCCGCCAAGATTACAACTGCTCAGGGCAAACGGAGCAACAAGACCAAGGCGACCCCTGCCACGCTGTCCGTGAATTTCTGCAATATTAGGGGACTTTATCTACCTAAACGCCATCCACTACCATCTCGAGATGGCGAGGCCGGCTCTGCTCTTTCTGACCGAGACGCAGGTGTCCTCTCCGGCTGATGTCTCGTATCTCTCCTACCCGGGGTACAAACTGGAACACTCCTTTGTGCCTCGGGCTGGAGTTTGCGTTTACGTCAGAGAGGACATCTGTCTCTGTCTCTGTCTGTTATCTCGACGCCTCGGCAGACTTGAAGGTTCGGACCTGTCCATCCTTTGGCTACGCGTAGACAGCGACGACCATCCGCGCGTCTACGGGTGCCTCTATAGGTCCCATAGCGGTAATGCCGAAACAGACCGACTGTTCGACGACGTCCAAATGGAGCAGAGATCGTGATCCTCGGCGACTTTAACGCTCATCACGCCGAATGGCTTGGTTCACGTTTAACCGATCATGCGGGGAGATCTGTTCATGATTTTGCCTTGGCATATGGGCTGACACAACTGGTTACTTCGCCTACGCGGATTCCAGATGTGGAGGATCACGCACCTTCCCTGTTGGACCTTCTGCTGACCTCTCACCCGGACGGATATCAAATTTCCGTCGACGCCCCTTTAGGCTCCCCAGACAATTGTTTTGTCCGGAGTGTGGTGCCACTCACGCTTAAATCGCAGTTGCATTCTGCAGGCTGCCGCCGTGTTTGGCACTATAGGTCAGCCGATTGGGATGGGATGCGGTCTTTCTTTGCATCCTACCCTTGGGGGCGGGTTTACATCTCGCCGGACGATCTCAACGTTGTTGCGGATTCTGTCGCTGATGTGGTACTTCAGGGTATGGAACTTTTTATTCCTTCTTCTGTGGTGCCCATTGGAGGCAAATCTCAGTCATGGTTTGGTCGCTACTGTAAAATAGCATCATGCTATAAGCAGGAGTGCTACCAAGCCTGGGCTGACGCATAAGCGTCCCGGGATGTAAACACCAGCGCTCTAAAACAGAAGTATAATTCCGCCTCTAGGTCTTTCAAAAGTCATGGCGAAGGCAAAGTCAGAGCACATAGGCAGAATTGGCGAGAAACTAGTTCGCCTTCCTTCTGGAACCCGTGCATTCTGGTCTCTCGCCAAGGCTATCCAGGGGAATTTCTGTCAGCCATCTCTTCCATCTCTGCACAGGGAGGACGACTCACTGGCCCATAACGCAAAGGAGAAGGCCGATCTTCTAGGCTCTTTCTTTGCGTACAACTTGACTCTCGATGACGGGAGGAGTACGCCGCCGACCATCCCACGGTGTGAGTGCTCCATGCCGGAAGTGCAGTTCACACAGCGCTCGGTTCGCAAAGCACTCCTCTCCCTGGACATCAACAAGTCGAGTGGGCCTTAAGGAATCCCCCCCAATTGTGCTGAGGACGTGTGCTAGAATTGGCACCGGTTTTAATGCGTCTTTTCCGGTACTCCTACTCCCTAGGTGTAGTCCGAAAATCATGGAAGACGGCTTTCGTCCACCCGATCCCTAATAAAGGCGACCGCTCAGACCCGTCCAACTATCGGCCTATCGCCATCATCTTCTTGTTCTCCAAAACAATGGAGTCCATTGTAAACTGCCAGCTCATGAGGTACCTTGAGGATCACCAGCTGATTAGTGACCGCCAATACGGTTTTCCCCGTGGTCGGTCAGCTGGTGATCTTCTGGTCTACCTAACTCACAGATGGGCGGAGGCAGTAGAGTTCAAGGGGGAGGCATTGGCCGTTAGTTTGGACATTGCGAAGGCCTTCGATCGGGTTTGGCACAAAGCGCTTCTTTCGAAGCTCCCTTCCTATGGGCTTCCCGAGAAATTGTGCGATTGGATCACCAGCTTTCTTGCAGATCGGAGCATCAAGGTCGTTGTAGACGGTGCAAGCTCCGATTGCCTATTAACGGTGGTGTTCCACAAGGCTACGTGCTATCGCCAACGCTGTTTCTTCTGCATGTTGTGACGGCCCAATATTATTACTAAAAATAAATTCAATATAAAGGGGCGTCAAAAATAGTCTTAAAAGATATATATTAAGCAATTAAGTTAAATTAATAAACATAAAGTTAATATATTTCAGACATTATCCCAATAACATAGTAAATTAAAGGCAAAATTATTGTTTTTCGTAATAAATAAATTTATTTAAAAACTTGAAAAAAATATTTAAAATAAGATAAATAATAGAAATACAAGTCAAAAAATATTATAAAATTAAGTTAAATAACGTTTATAAGATAATTAGAAAATTTGTTAAAAATTGTTTAAGTCATGGGAGGTGTTCGTGTATAAAAGAAATTTTTTCTAAGTTGTGGAAGGAGTTCACGTATAGATGAAATTTCCTAAGTTGTTGAAGGAGTTCATGTATTAAAGAAAATTTTCCTAAGTTATGGAAGGTGTTCACGTATAGATGTCTTGTATGGAGGAAGCTGTCGGAGGTACATACCTGCAGTTGTACATATATATGGGGTGGTCGGGAGCCCGACTGCCTGAAGTACTGTAGCACAAGACTAGTCCTATATTGGGACTTATGATATTAAACTCAATGATACAAAAGCAATACTAAAGAAGGTCTCCATGATGAATTTGCATTACAATAGTAGGGTCGTGCGTTCGAACCCTATATATTAATGACTTATGAAAGTAAGGTCTATGATCCAAAAGCAATACTATAGAAGGTCTCTATGAATAATATGCATTACAATAGTAGGGTCGTGGGTTCGAATCCTATATATGAATGGCTTATGAAAGTAAGGTCTATGATACAAAAGCAATACTATAGAAGGTCTCTATGATTAATATGCATTACAATAGTAGGGTCGTGGGTTCGAATCCTATATATGTATGACTTATGAAATTAAGGGCTATGATTCAAAAGCAATACTATAGAAGGTCTCTATGATTAATATGCATTACAATAGTAGGGTCGTGGGTTCGAATCCTATATATACATGACTTATGAAAGTAAGGTCTATGATACAAAAGCAATATTATAGGAGGTCTCCTTGATGCATAGGCATTGTATGGGGTGGTCGGGTGACTGACTGCTCTTAGTACTGTAGCAAAATGACTAGTCCTTATTAGGGACTTGAAAAGGAATATTATGGTGGCGTGTGTGCTGCTTCACGAGCAATTGGTCCGAGGTAAACTTGGACTCGCTAACCGATGTGTCCTAGACATATCATCTTAGTGCCGGTGGTAAGCGGGTTTGTTGTAGCAATACGGCTTTCCCGTGGACATCGCACACCCATACCGTTTGTGGGCGACATCGTTGCGCATAGCGATGTGTCGTCTATCATTCGGATTGGGATGATGAGTGTGTTTGGTAGCACTTTTAAGTGTAACAGTCATACTCTACTTCATGTCTTAGTGCATTAGCGCTATGATACGTGGAGTTTTGTCCACTGGCGTCTTAGTAGTGTGCTACTATGATACGTTGGTGATATTTTTTATATAACAACAATACCAACTTTGTTACCAAAGTCGATAGGAGTCATGTGGGTGTGTTGTGAGGGGGCGCCATCCGTATGATAGTTGCATTGATGCTTACTGCTACTTGCGGTATTGCGTCTTGTGATGGATCTGCGGGTGTGCTGCGCCTGATTCGACGCTCTCTTGTGGTTCTGGTCGATGGAGGTATGCGGGTGGTGATGTCTGCTGGGATGTATGGGGGACCTTGGGATGGTGTAAGCCCGACGATAGTCGTATTGATGCTTGTTGCGTTCTGCAGCATTGCGTCTCTGCGATGGTTGTTTGGTGGGACGCTATTCTCAATGGCGCTCTCTGCGTCTTGGTTTGACTCACACCTAAGTAGCTTTGCCCAAGTCGGGTCCCTTCATTGCGGGGCTGCAGACTGTCTGCCCTCCACGATGTTTTATATAACAACATAATATTATATCTCTGTAACTTTCCCACCTTTGAATGATTGAAGGCAACTTGTCGGTGGGTGAGACAAACATGATCGAAAATGCATTTACTCAACGTCAGTGACACAAACCCTTTCTGATGGCGAATTATTACTCTTATCTTATAACTGCCTTTTGGCTATATCTGCCGTTGTATTGGTTGGTGGAGCATATGTGTCGACCTCATGCGGGTGGTAGCTGGCGGGAGGATCTGAGGAGACTCTCAAGGCTGCGGCCGAAAGCCGCCCAACGTGGGACCCCATTCCCTTGAGGTGAGCGGTAGACTCATGACACGCTCTGCGGCTAGTAGCCGTGCTGATCATGCAATTGGTGGTGATGCCATACACTTACATCACGTCTGCAGGAGCGGCGGTCTGGCAGGTGGTGGCGCTCACGGAGGGTTTACGGCCAGTGTGCCTATTTGCCTAAACCGTGTGACGTACATTCACTGTGGCTGGATTCGTTCGTATTCTGTATGGCGTTTACACGCATTGACATGCGCGACTTCGGTCGATGTTTGTGCTTACGCACTAGCAAGGGGCCAAGCCTCTTTTACTGGTTCGCTAGTTATTTTGCTGTGGACTACGGTCCAGTTCCCGAATTAGCTTTCCCTTCGGGGGGGAGTGCATCAAAATGGTTGGCACTCACCGTGCACGGCGTGTGTTTCTACACGGGGGCCGTGTACCTCCCCTACATTTTTTTTAAATAAATGTAGGAGAGCGAAGCCTTGTATCGGGTATTTTGTATAAATATATTTTGAGCCTTTTCCGAGCGGGAAGGGATAATTAATAATGTAAACCTGATGCAAGTGGAATAGGGACGTTTTATGTTCTTAACCTTTTTCGAGCCCTGTCTTCGTGAACGGGGTTCACTTAGCTTATAAGGCACTACCAACAGCTTTCAATTGCTCTAGTGAATATTCATTCTTCCAAAAGACACCTAAAAGAACTAAGTTACTAAACAAATACAACGTAAATAAGGGTCCTAACTAAGACGCTCACGCCAAAATATTACAAACGGCCTATTAATAAACCTTTAGAAAGATCATTTAGAAAGATCTAAACATAATTTATTAATCCTGGTCACATATATATATAATGTTATTGAAAAGGGGATATATTTAATATTATAAAATTCTTATATAGAGGGGGGGGGGAGATCGTTACAATATCAATGATATGTTGCAAACCCGTAACATTCGTTGCTATGCAGATGACAGCACTGGTGATGCTCTTTATACCGGCCGAGCCAATATTTCTCGGGAAAACGTCTCCGAGTGCCGGGACAAACTTGTGTCTGAAGTCGAGTCTTTGCTGAACAGAGTCTCGGATTAGGGGCGACTAAATCTAGTGCAGTTTATCCTTCAGAAAACATAAGTTTGCGCGTTAACCGCTAAAAAGAACCCCTTTGTCGTATCTCCTCAGTATCAATGCACTTCCCTTGTTGCCTCAGCCAGTATCGGAATCCTCGGCGTCGACGTATCGAGTGACGTGCAGTTTCGTGGTCACTTGGAAGGGAAGGCCAAATTGGCCTCTAAAAAGCTTGGCGTGCTCAGCAGAGCGGGACAGTATGTCATACCGGCACACCGCCTGCAACTTTACAAGGCGCAGGTTCGGCCTCACATGGAATACTGTTCCCATTTCTGGGCTGGGGCTCCCCAGTACCAGCTTCTTCCACTTGACCGCATCTAGCGCAGAGCGCCTCGAATCGTCGACGACCGAGTGCTTTCCGATCAGCTCGATTCACTGGCACTGCGAAGAGATGTTGCATCTCTTTGCATTTTCTTTCGTATATACCATGGAGAGTGCTCTGAAAAATTGTTCGGATTTATCCCAGCCGCCAAATTTCGTGAACGCACTACGCGGCAAACCTCCCGATACCATCCACAACATCTGGATGCTTGGCGGTCCACCAATGTACGTTTCAAAAGGAGTTTTCTTCCGCGTACAACCTCCCTGTTGAATAGTTTACCACCGGCGATTTTTCCGGACCAAAACGACCTGGGGATCTTCAAGAAAAGAGCTTACTCCTTTCTAAAGGGCCGGCAACGCACCTGCAATTCCCCTGGTGTTGCGGTTGATCATGGGCGGCGGTAGTCATTTAACATCAGGTGAGCCGCATGCTCGTTTCCCCCTCTTCTATACAAAAAAAGTCCGATGTCTGGCAGTCCAAATCCAAATTAAAAGGTACCTTATTTACCGTAACTGAATTTCTTACAAATATCAGGCAAGAGATATACAAAAAGTCAAGGAAACATTTCGGCAACAAAAATGTATGGTCACACGACGGTACTATTAATTTATACTAAACTCCCCGATAAAGGCTGAGCTAAAATAATTACTGAAGAAGAATTTAAGTGCTTAGCTTTTAAGTGGTCCTCAACTAGTTCTGCTGTGCTAAGTGATTCGTTTTCTCCTAATAATAAACACACTAAAATTAGGCCTGCAACGCCACAGAGCACACTAAAATGTAACCGTCCGCAGGATGTGGTGATTGGGCGCAATCAAGGAATCTCTGCAGCCGTTAATAGTGAAAACAAGAGGACAAGGCGTATTATTTCCAAAAAGTAAATCATTTTTCTACAATTTCTCTTCATATTTATATTGTTAGCATAATTAAAACTTCTAGGCTTATTAATTAGTTTCTAGGTTATTTTTGTTATACTGCACTATTCTATCGGTTTCATTAACATACAATGTTACAGATTATAATTACTTGATTGTTTAATATTTTATTTTATTTTAATTTGCTATTTAAAAATTTCTTCGATTTCGACTAATGGTGTACAGTATTAGGTAGTTACAATAACTAAGTTTATATTAAGGAGAGTATATAATTTATGCTTTAAGGCTACATGGGTTTGACTAGATCATGATCTTTTTTGTCATTAATTGTTTTCTCTCATACTTTAATGATTTATGTTAGTCTATAAGGTATTGACTATATTTTCTAATCTACTGTTATTTATTCTCATTTGTTACACTTTAGCAATTCATAGGGTAGTGCCCAAAACATACAGATTTTTCTTTTACTTAATTCTTTAATTTAGATATAGTTATTTTATACTTTTGTATACTACTTATTATATCATAATGTAAACTCTGCATTTATGATACTAATGTTATGTTTAACAGAAAATACTTGGACTCTATGCCATAGCCATATTGCCTTTTGGGTAATTTTATGTTTATAATTCATAACTTAATATTTTTATAACTTGCTTCGGTATTGTTTCTTTTTTTTTGTTTTTGTTTTCCTCTAACGACCTTAAGATTGATTTATCTCATCAGAGTACTATTTTTTTAAGTTTTCTATTACAGTTCAGGCAACACTTCTCTGGAACGCCTTGCCCGTTGATATCAGAAAAACATCGAATAAGTACACGTTTAAAAAACTAGTCCGGCAACATTATCTTGAGGAAAGCTCCATTTGACCATTCTATTTCTATCTTTATATCTATTTATAATATATATATATATATATATATATATATATATATATATATTGAATATGTGTGTGTGTATTCGTATATACAACTATATTCAAAATTTATTTATTATTTTATTTTCTATATGTGTATTAGTACGTTTGCATGTATATTTATTTACAATATATTTCTATTCATTTTAATATTTTTAGCATCTACCAACTATTACATGTCAAATTTTCCCAAGGTTGACTGGTAGAGAATGGCGCCCATTGTAAACCTTATTAAAAGGGGTAAAACAATAAAAATTAAATAAATAATTAAATAATTTGGTCACTGAACTGTTATATCATAATAAATAATATGTACTTTAATTATGAAATTCAATTTTAATAGTGATACATAAGTGTAAAAGTGAACTGTTTTTTTTACAGAATATTCTATGTTGTTAACATACCACGCATTCGTACCCAACGGTTTGCTGCGTCTCTCGTAATGCGTACAGCAAATGAGTGGAATAACCTGTCAACATGTGTCTTTCCATTTAATTACAATGTGTATGTCTTGTCTTGTATGTGGGTGTCTTCATTGCAAGAGTGAATAGGTTTTAGTTAAGGTAAGTAGTGCACTTAACATCTTCGACTGCGTCACCTCTTACCATCAGATGTTAATTACTGGTTTATAATATTAAAAAAGAAACAAAAAGAACAATGTAAAAATCCGTTGACCAGTATACAATTGATTTAAAAAGTATTACTATCAACTCATAATTCATCTCTGATAAAGAAAGGGGTGAAGGTTGTGTTAATTATTGATTTTTTTTTCTTCATTCTTCATTGAGATGTAGGAGTATTTCTATTTCCAGTTAGTAACCTTATTGTACTGACACCATTTTGCTCTAGACGTAAAAATCCCAGACGGGCGACAGTAAGGTGAGAGTCGTCTGATAACGCTTGTAAACGTTACGTACGGCTCGACCGGGGAAGAATTGCGCTCTAACAGAATTTCGGCGTAAAATAGTAACTCAGTGCTACTGTGTTTCGTATAATGAGAGTAGAGATACCGAAATCTTTTTTCTGATTACGAGGCATTCCTTTCAAGGCAAGGCAAGATGTACGCGTAAACATAATATTTAGTTGTCCTTATCTACTTTCATCGGTAGAAAAAGGTTACAAAAACCAATTATTTGCGTTTTGCACAAATATTTATTCCGTGATCGAAATATCCAACTTATCTAGTAGCCGCATCAACGCAATGTCGCAAACAAAAATAGGGCATAATCTTACACGCGTGCACGCTTGCACGCACGCAAATATGCACGCACACAAGCATTCACACACGCACAAATCACGCATGCACTCATACGCACACATTGCTTTTTTTCAAAGACTTCAAAATATAAACACAGACATACACTTTTTGCAAGAATAACCGTAAATAAGGTTTATACATTTATTTTAAAATATTTGAAATTGAATGTCCAAAAATCCTCTCAGAAATGAGAGGAGGCCTGTGCCCAACAGTACGAAGTATATAAGCTATAACTTTAGTACAACAATAACACTGTGTGATTAATATGAACTAAATGAAATAAAACAAAAAAATAAATGGTAAACGTAGAAAAGACCCTAAATTGCTTTTTGGGTTTCTAAATACCGAACACAATCGATTGGGATTTGAACATAATCCTAGGACTAACAAACGAAGACACACTTACCCCTCAAGTTATGGGTTCACCTGCCTTAAATAGTAACGTAACTACTTATATATATATATATATATATATATATATATATATATATATATATATATATATATATATATATATATATATATATATATATATATAGATAAATCATACATCTAAAACGTACAATGTAAACAAATATTCTTAATTAATGCAGCTGTACATTAACCTGTTTGCTGTTCTTTCTGAGCTAGCGGGTTAAGTCATTGATCCGATAATTCAAGTTCACGGTCAGTATACGAGTATAATTGAGCACAACGAATATCGCCATGTACACGTAGGGGAATTCCTTTCTATTAATTAAATAAAAATATAAAAAAATACAAATTAATGTTACTTTGTTAATCCCGTGTGGTTAATCCTATACGATCGTGTACAAAATATGAATAGTTGCTCGTTTTCTAAATGTCTACAAGGTACAATACAATAAAATCGAAAAGTACAATCTACAAGGTATTGCAATGTTTATGACACTCAGCGTTTATAAATTACTTTTGCAACTTTTATCCATTGATTTACGAAGCGTGATTTGAGTACCTATATATTTTTTTTATATATTGGAATGCTTATTATTATCTAAACTATATGTAACGACCATAACACTCCTACGCTTGTAGATATTTTTTTTTACATTGACTAGCTTTTAGGGTTGACCACAACCCGGAACACTCCTCAAATTAGTAGAGGAGAATATTAAACCTAGGTCAAATTTTTAGTCTAGATTAATCTAATTTCTATCAAGAGGTAAAAATACGAACGAAAATCAGCGTTCGAGAAATTATGACACATCTTCTTTGATATTGTAATTTCCTTCAATGAACAAAAATTTTATGCGGTCTATCGTGCAGATCATCGAATCAATCAATTCAAAAGGCAATAAATACGATATAATTATGTGTTCGACATGTTTTACTTTTTTTCTCAAACTTTGTATCCACTAATGTTTTGTTTACGTTGCATTCGTATTTTATGCAGTTATTTATAGGTAACTTATTTAACTTTAACAGAAATATATTGTATTTCAAGTGCCCACGGGGTAGAACATAGTCGAATTTGATTAATAAATATGTAGTTAACGTCCATGTTACACCGTGGGTATTCATTGGTATCCACAGTCCGGGTTTGGGTACAATTTATTAGAATATTTTTTAAATTAAATATTCTTTATGCATTCATTCATTGCAACCGAGCAAAGTTCAAAGCCAAACATAAGCCTGCCCATAAATAACTCTAATTACGGTGCAGACATGATAAAAAAACTGCACTGTCAGTTTTTTTCTGTCTTTAAAATTATAGAAGATTTTATAAAGCTTCCATTAATTATTTACGATAATATTAAAAGTTTATTTCATTGTTATTTAGCGATAAATTGACAAGCTAGATTTATAACTCACTTTGTATCCTGAAATAAATAGACTGTCATACCGCGATCTTTATATTACGTGGTAGAGCCATGCTGCAGCTATATTAAAATTGATGATATGATCGGCTCGACCAGGGATCGACCATGCTTTCACAATACCGGCATGAAATTGCATATACTTTGGTGGCTGCAAAACGAATAGGTCAACTTGACCAGAGTAGAGCCTCTCTCACGTAATGTCCACGTAAAACAGCAGAATAGTGTTGAAGTGTTTCGCATGGCGAGTGTAGAGTATCGGTAAACGTTTTTACAGGGAATGAAGCTTTCCTGAGCTGAAGGGAGACAACGCATCTGCATTTTGGTTTGAGTCGAGAATAAATGCCGATGTCTAAGGCCAACATTCACTTACCATCAGTTTGACTGTAGCTCGTGTAATACTATTATTCTACAAAATATATTACATTTACAGATAAAACGTGTTAATAATTTATTTATTCGCATTTTTATAGGAAAAAATTAGACAAAATATTTGAGATGCCATTATTAGCGCAGAATTAGCATTTGATGAGTTAGAGCAAGCCAGAAGAGTTAACAAAGAAGGAAACTAGTTTAAAACTTTTGGAAAGTGGCGTACATATTTTTTTACAATTTGGTTGACTTTACTTGTATAGATCTATACACAGATTTATATAATTATAGTCTTTTGTATTTTGTAAATATTGAATTTTATTTTGTATTTCTTTAATCACAAAATGTGTAAGCATTTGTCTTACTGTGCAAACCAAAAAATACCTTTTATTTTTGTTATTTATTATATAATAAAGAACGAAAAATATTTTACATGTATTTTGCAAAATTTCCCAATGTGCGGATATCTTAATGTGAATTAAAAATAAAGTTTTCGTATTCAAGATAGTCATAGTGGCCAAAAGTTAATAATCTTATTTTTTGCACAAGATTTCAAATAGTAGTAAGCTAGTAAGTAAGATTTTCTAGATTTGATTTGTATATTAAGTTATAATTTTGTGTCTCTCTACTGGCAATACCATCAAAATTTATAGTAATAGTTCTGCAGTTTTAATAGTTTGTATTTATCTCTATAACAATTGATTTTATTAAAATGAATTTTGAAACAAAAAATATTAAAACATATTATCCTGGTTTACTATGTAAATTGTCATTGTGGCAACTTCCTATTAGGCCAGAGTTCGCCTTCAAAATGTATGATATGATAACCATTACGATCCATTTTATTATATATAAATTTCGCATAAATTTATTATTAACTAATTTTTGCTATTGGCGGATAATATTATTTATCTCGGCCTGAAGGAGGCGGAGCGAATTTATGTGAATGTGGTAAATATGGTTTGTCGGTTACAATAATGTTATTACGTAGACTATGGACTGTGTAATGATGTAGAATGTATTATTTCGTTATACTACAAATGTCCTTAACTTCGGGTTACAGAAATGACTCATTTGCAGAAACTGCTCTAATTATATCATCGCTTGGAGCTTTCCTATTTTTGTATGCTGGAGAGTCATTCTTATCTCGCTTAGACTGACCTCTGAGTTATTATCGGAATAGTGTAGATAAGAGCTGTTCTTGGATCGTACGTCACAATTGCATGTGGCTCTAACGATGTACTGCCTGATGCCCTTAGAACTGCTCAATCTCACTTAAAATCTTAGATGATTTGTAAACTATGCTGCCACTTTTAGTCTCCAGCTTCGACAGTTAACTTTTTCTTGCAGACTGATCTCTTGAAGAGACTTTGAAGCCTTATTTCGGAGTGTTGACTACACAAAACTTAACTTTACAGAAACGACTTTACAGCTTTACATTAAGGTTCAAGGTGTCTCTTACGATTCGATTTTTATTACCAGTTTTCATCCCCAGCGATTATTGAGACATCATTTAATATTTGCCGTCTCGTCGTCATAATGAAGTCAATATCATTTTTTGTGGATCTGTTAGGGCTTGATAGTGTATCATAATTTTATTAATTAATTTATTTTTTATTTAAAACCAATAAAATTTAAAAACGGTTTAATTTTGGATTGAATTTTGTTAATAGGGGGGTTTTTAAAAAATTTTTTTTTTTTTAATTTTTTTTTTTTTTTTTTTTTTTTTTAATTTTTTTTTTTTTTTTTTTTTTTTTGTTTTTGTTTGTTTTTTTTTTTTTTTTTTTTAATAATTTCCTATAAAATTGTCACCTAAGTACAAGAACCCTCTGATTTTAAAGTGAGCTGTTAGACGTTGAACAACCTAGACTGAAGGAGGTTATTAGTTTCAAGGGAATGAAACATCTGATACTGCGTCTTTAGATTTGCCCATTTAGTGCGATTATGGCAAATCCTGACTAATATGGGAGACGCATTGTATTATATTAGCATTGTAGGTATGAAGGTAACACACGCGTAAAACAGCAAGCTGAATTGTTTTTAGATAATTTAAAAAGGGTTATTTGGAAAGAAAATAAAGTAAGGGAAAAATATTTTATTGTGTACTTTTCTTACATTTTCGGGTTAGTGACTTCCCTATATAAAATTAGCTTTGTTATCATATTTTAAATTGCTTTACTTTACTTTAACACTAAAGAGATAGAGGTAATTTTTCATTAATTATCTCTTCACAATGGCAAAGGTCATTTGGTGCTTCCATATATAAATATGCCCCACCGCAGTAATGCAACGCATTCCTTACGTGTTCTTGCATGCGAAAGGAGTGAACAATAAAAATAACCAAAATGAAGTTCGTTAGGATTTTTCTGTTCCTTTTCATTTCCGTAATAGCCTTGAGCAATGTATCCTCAGCACCAAACCCTTGGGATCCATTAAAGGAAGTGGTAAGTAAAAATTATGCATATTTTAAATAATTTGAAGTTGTTTAAAGAGATTTTTTAATTTTTTAAGCAAATCCCTTCTGTTAAATGTATTTATATAGAGTAGAGCCATTCTAGAATTTTATTATGGTAACTGCAAAAGGACCACTGCAAGGAAAAGTTGTCTCGACAAAGGTAGCGCAACGCTCTCTCGGAATACCAGCGTAAAACAGCAGAATAAAGCTGACGTGTTTCGTATTATGAGTATAAAGAATCGGAGGCCTTTTTTACTGGAAATCAAGCTTTTAATTTTCGTAATTAAGGGTGACTGTATTTAGGGTATTTTCCAAATTTAATCCACTTAACATCAATTTGACTGTAGCGTGCTGAATACCACTATTCGATAAAAAATTATTACATTTACACATCCACAGGAATAATAATTTATTTCTTTTGTCTTTTTATAGGAAAAAGTTGGACAAAATAGTCGAGATGGCATTATTAGCGCAGGACCAGCAGTTCCTGTACGAAAGCGCGTCAGGATATCTACCAAAGTACGCGACTAATGAAACGTTTTAAAAAATTGTTTCGCACACGTTTTTAAAAACTTCAATTAAAACACTTGTACTAACTACACAGCTTTATATAAAGTCTTTTGTATTTTGTAAGTGTTGCATAGTATTTATTCCTAATTATGTCTGAAAATTTTGCGAATATGCGGATACATTGATATGAATTAAAAATAAATTATTAAGTTTTTTGTATTTAAAATAGCAAAAGTGACCAAAGATTAATAATTGAATTTTTACAAAAATTTATCAACAGTAGTAGTAGTAACATTTTAGAGATACGGTTTGTATAACAAGATTAGATTTTGTATCTGTCTACTGGCAGCACCATCAACCTTTATAGTAATAGTTCTGCAGTTTTAATAGTTTTGTATATGTTTACATATTTATTTGTTTTACCACAATTAATATGTTTAAATAAAAAATATAATATTGTAAACAATATCCTGTTTTATTATGCTACGGGTCATTGTGGCAACATCCTAGCAGGCCAGAGTTTGACTTAAAAATGGTATGATAACCATTACGGTACGTTTTGTTCATTCAATTTTTTACGTAAATTTAGTTTTAATTATTCGTTTGTTATTTTAGAATAAATCTTAAGTTTTAAAAGCCATATTTGGTTTTTGAAATGGTTTAACCTGCACTTTCTACATTGTGGAATCGAGTCTGATGATAAACGTTTTATAAAGTTCCTCACTCCGGGCCGCTACTCAAAATGTCTTGACAGAAAAATAAATACCTAACTGAATATGACCCGACACGGGATTTATAATACATATTATAACTATATATATGTATATATATATTATATATTATTTAAAAAGCTTATAAATAAAGTGTATTTTTAATCGAAGTATTGATAGTCATGTTAGAGAAAATGTGGAACGGTGAGCTAAAAATAGAGATATTTGGGACAGGGTTTTGGGCTGTGTAGTCGTTGAGACAGGGCAACGGAAACGGTGCATCTGCGTAGCAATGAATGTTACTCGTTAACGCTTCCTTGTAAAACATCAACGTTAATAAATTTCTAAGACGTCAAAGCACGCACCGTCTATTACTCCATTGATGCTTCAGCCTGTAGGAAACCTATTGCACAATTGGATAATTATTTCGTTAATACTTCTTATAATATACTTCTTTGATGTTAATTATATTTATTTTCTTTGATGTAATTATACTTACTTAGTGTTAACTATCCTTCTTGCTGAAGTAGTCAAGTTTTTGTTAAAAAAGTATTGAACAGTAAAGTATTTATCACTAGAGAAAAACTTAAATCGTAAAGAAGGTCCATTACTTTCTTTCAAATGACAAATACGACTGTCATCCTCAACTCAATTCATACTTTTAAAGCTTCTTGAATATCACAGAATAACATTAAAAATGTCCTTAAAATAATAATTACTAATATATCGTTTTATATACCTATAATGACTGCCACAATACACCACTCTGAGCCCCGTGCGAAAATATTATAAAAATAGCATCAACAATTATTTTGGTTGGAACATTTTTTGGGACGTCAAATGAAAACAATAGTTGACAATCCCCACCCCCTTATAAAGATCTACTTGTACCTCAGTGACGGTCATTATATCCATTTATCATTTATTTGTTATAACATCAGAAATGCACGTTGCTCAGATAGGTCTTCTCATATTTCACATTTTCCATAGCCACGCTTTATAGGCGGTTTGACAACCGCATTTATATTATTATTTTTGGGTTGATATCAAGAAGACGCTGTTACTAATATCGTCATTATGGCGTAACATATAATAACAACGTGTATTCTTTGCTATGCATGCAGATGCTGCTGTCGGACTGCGTGTGAATTTAAATAAGATGAAAGTCATGTTTTTTTTTCTCAAAAAGAATATTAAAATGCTATAAACATAACTAATATTCTCCTTAACCACTCGCGGTAAGCTTAAATTGCTTGTGTTACGAGTGGTTCACGCCAATAGTCAAATGGCGGATTCCAACCCACGACCTTTTTGAGTTCGCGGTCCGCGCCCTGCCATTGTCTGCCATTGTCTGCATGTACTGTCGCTTTAACGGCCATGTCATGCCAGTTTCGATTAACGTTGGTGGTGATATTATTAAAGTTGTTTGTGAGTATACCTTGAGCAGATAATGCAGTTAAGAAGAAACAACTTCGAGAAAGAAGCCGATGGGTGGATTAAGTTGGTCTGGGAAGAATAGGAAAGTCGAAGCTTTCGAAGCAAGTCTTTCGTCACCCACACCGCGAAGTCTGTATATGAAAGTCTTAAACTAGTGCGTTATGTACGCACACAGTGTCAAAACATGCACACTAACGGTACAATTACTTCACAAACACATTGAGTTTCGGCGCAAAGGCCGCGGGTTCGAATCCCATACGGAACACGTAAATATAGTACTTTATTTATTTTTATTTAGTTTAGTTTAGTTTAAATTTATTTATTTTTATTTATTTATTAGCTTTTTAAGGGAAACATACAGTACAATAAAAATACATTATAAAATATATAAAAGTAATCCTAAAACCAATGAAGTTTCCACAGATATCTATCTAATACATATTAAAAGCTTGCAACCACAATATGTTTAAAGATATAAAAAAAAATTAAATGGTATTCATAATTAAACATTAAGTACTAAGCAGTTAAAAGTAATTCAATACATACAACCTATAGTAAAGCTACCAATTATAAATTAAGTTTTACAATATTTTTTATAACTATTATATTTAAGGTGAAAAATATCTAGTTCACAATATTTATACAAGTTTTTTATTTGTAAAGCCTACAAATTATTTTTACAGATCCGGATGGTTGTCTTTGTGGAACTTCAATATGTATACTGCCTTTACAACATTCTAACGTCTTTAAAAAAATAAGTATCGTATTTATTAAATTTCAAAATATATCACTTTAGTCAACAGGCCAATACTAATTTTTGACACCTAGTGAAGTTTTCTTCATTTTTCTGTTTCCTTACGAGAAATATTTTAAAACAGAAATAGGAAGGATTGATTTAATGTTATATGTCGCGAACATACACAGACTTTATCTATACAAATAAATAAAATGGAAGTTTCTCTCTGTGAGATTGAAATAACTAACTTTCATTAAGATCAGGTGGTTACTGGCATGCTACTGAGATATAAAGAACCATATTTTTAAAATTCTTGTCTGTCTGTCTACCTTTTTGTTTGTCTGTTTGTCCAGGCTAAGATTCAGAAAGGCTAAATTAAGTGTTACGAAACTATATGAATAGATAGAGGTAATGCCAGAAGCGATATAGGCGGGGTATTTTCCAAAAAACTTCACTTTTATAAATAACAATATATTGTCTCATATCATAAATGGTCTTTAACTATTTCAAATCTTATTGACGGAACATTATAAGACCATATCTAAGCCAGGGCCAGCATCGGTGCAGGTTGATTCAATATTTAATTAAAATTTGTATACAGAAATCAATCAGCACATCAAATTGTAATTAACATTTTCATTAACTCCGACACCGAGGATCAATTTGATCTCAGTTTGTTCACGTAGCTACATAATATTTATAATATTGTAACTGCCCGGTCACTGCTTAAGCTTCATTATTACAGGATATGAAATTCAATAACAATCTTGTTCGATTAACTTCCGATAGGCAATAAAGAAACGAATTTGTGCTGAGATAATAATTAACAGTACTATAGAGTACATAATTTGTAATACAGAAATATTTTGGCATGAAAATAGAAAAATATTTTAGTACTGTATCTGTTGTCTTCATATATTATTTTTTAAAGAATTGTGTAAGTAAGAACAACAAAGTAAATGTAATAATAGCATGCTTTTTGAAGTCAAAAACTACTAATTTGTGCACTGAGCTGTTATACTATAATAAATAATATGTACTTTAATTATGCAACTCAAATTCAATAGTGATACATATGTGTAAAAGTGAACTGTTTTTTTTTTACAAAATAATCTATGTTGTTAACATACCAGGCATTCGTACCCAACGGTTTGCTGCGTCTCTCGTAATGTGGACAGCAAAGGACTGGAATAACCTGTCAACATGTGTCTTTTCATTTAAGTACAATATGGGTGTCTTCATTGTAAGAGTGAATAGGTTTTAGTTAAGCTAAGTAGTGCATTTTTTGTTGTTTTTAAAAAAAAAAATAAAAAATGGTGTTCTCGGGGTTAAAAAATAGTTTCCTTGGGGGGGGGCGGATAAATAAAAATAAAAAATAAAAAAAAAGCAAAACCGAAAGTAGTTTTAACGTGTGACTTTACCATCTTCGACTGCGTCACCTCTTACCATCAGAGGTTAATTACTGGTTTATAATATTAAAAAAGAAACAAAAATAACAATGTGAAAATCCGTTGGCTAATATACAACTGACTTAAAAAAAAAGTATAATTATCAACTTATAATTCATCGTAATAAAAATAGACTTATAATTATTGTGATGTGATCTGAATCCGATCTGATAAAGAAAGGGGTGAAGGTTATGTTAATTATTGATTTTTTTCTTCATTCTTCATTGAGCTGTATTTCTATTTTCACGTGTAGTAAGCCAGTATTGAAACCTTTTTGTTCTAGACGTAAAAAGCCCAGACGGGTGACAGTAAGGTGAGAGTCGTCTGATAACGCTTGTAAATGTTACTTATGGCTCGACCGGGGAAGGATTGCGCTCTAATAGAATTTTGGTGTAAAATAGTAACTCAGTGCTGCTGTGTTTCATTAACTAATGTAGAGAGATAAATCTAATATAAATAAAGGATAAAACGTAACTATAATACAACGACTTTACAACATTACATTAAGGTTCAAGGTGTCTCTCACCATTCGGTTACTGTTACCAGTTTTAACTCTCGTGATTATTGAGACATCATTGTCGTCTGGTCGTCATAATGAAGTCAGTATCATTTTTTGTGGACCGTCAGGGCTTGATGGTATATCATAATTGTATTTTTTTTAATTTGACCTAAGTACAAGAACCCTACAACTTCAAACACTTTCAATTTGCAACAGTCACTGATTTTAAAGACTGAAAGAGGTTAGTAGTTGGCTTGAATTGAATTTTAATACGTAAACTTGCTATGATTTGCTAAATTAAATGTCAATGGGTAAGCAAGTGATATTATAGTAACATTAGTCTCAAGTATAAGAACGCTTTTAGATGCCTTGATAACTTGGAATATAATCGTCATTAGCTGTTTGGTGGCTTAAGCTGCATTTTGCTCATATTTTGAAACATGCATTATTACAGGGTATCAAAAATGATATAAATAATCATACATCATATTACTGTTTTTTTTTTGGCTAGGCCTTGTAGCAAATGGCATATAAAAACATAGACTTGAGAAAGATACCAGAACAATAACTAAAGAAACTAAAAAAAAAACATCTAATACTGCGTTTTTAGATTTGCCTATTTAATGCGATAATGACAAATCCTCAATAATATGGGAGAGACATTGTAGCATTGTAGGTAAAAAGGTAACACATACGTAAAAAAGCAAGATAAACTGTTTTTAGATGAGTTAAAAAGAGTAATTTGGAAAGAAAATAAAGTAAGTGAAAAATATTTTATCGTGTACTTTTCTTTCAGTTAAAGGTTAGACTTCCCTGTAAATTCAGCTATGTTATCATATGTTACATTGTTTAACTTTACTACAACATTCAAATAATAGAAAAGATAGAGGTAATTTTTCACTAATTATCTCTTCACAATGACAAAGGTCATTTGGTACTTACATATATAAATATTCCCCACCGCTGTAATGCAACGCATTCCTTACGTGCGCTTGAATCTGAAAGGAGTAAATAATAGAAATAGTCAAAATGAAGTGCGTTAGGATTTTTCTGTTTCTTTTTATTTCCGTAATAGCCTTGAGCAATGTCTCCTCAGCACCATATCCTTGGAATCCATTTAAGGAATTGGTAAGTAAAAATTATGTATAAGGATGATATATTTTTTATTCATTTTTAACCAATTATTCAAACCGGGGGGAGAGGGGTTGAACATATATTTACCACTGTAACATATGTTTATATAGGGTAGAGTTACTTTACAACTTTATTGTGGAGGCTTCAGAAGGACGACAGCAAGGAAAAGTTGTTTTGACCAGGTGGGCCCACCACGCTCTCACAGAATACCAGCGTAAATCAGCAGAATAAAGCTAATGTGTTTCGTATTATGAGTATAAAGAATTGGAGGTCTTTGTTACTGGATATCAAGCTTTCTATTTTAGTAGTCAAGGGTGACAATGCGTCTGCATTTTGGATCTTAATCGAGAATAAATGTTGATTTCTAAGGCATCCACTTAACATAAATTTGACTGTAGCTTGTTAAATACCACTATTCTATAAAAAAATGTTACATTTACACATCAACAGAAATAAAAGTTTATTGCTTTTGTCTTTTTATAGGAAAAAGTTGGACAAAATATTCGAGATGCCATAATTAGCGCAGGACCAGCAGTTGCTGTACTAGACCATGCCAGGGAGGTTACCAGACAAAGAGACTAATTACACGTTTTAAAAAATGGTTTCGCATATGTTTTTAACAACTACTTATACTACACTTGAACTAACTACACAAATTTTTATAAAGTCTTTTGTATTTTGTAAGTGTCGCATAGTATTTATACATGAAATTATTCTCATGGCTTCCTCGTTATAATATATATCCTAGATACATTGATATGAATTAAAAATAAATCAGTAATATTTTCGTATTTAACATAGCCAAAGTGACCAAAAGTTCACAATTTTATATTTACACAAAATTTCTCAACAGTAGTATTAAAAAGATTCTAAAGATATGGTTTGTATAATAAGATTTGATTTTGTATATATCTACTGGCAGCACCGTCGACTTTTATAGTAATAGTTCTACAGTTTTCATAATTTTGTATATGTTTCTATTATTATTTATTTTACCACAATAAATATTTTTAAATAAAAATATTGTAAAATATATCCTGTTTTATTATGTTATGAGTCATTGTGGCAACTTCGTAGCAGGTCAGAGTTTGCCTTAAAAATGATATGATAACCATTACGATACGTTTGTTATTTGAGAATTAATCTTAAGTTTTAACTGCCATAGTTTGTTTTATAAATGGTTTAACCTGCAATTTCTACATTTTAGAATGGAGCGTGAGGTTAAAGTTTTATAAGCTTCTTAACCAGAAAATATTATCGAAATAAAAATTCGGCCTTTCGCCAGTTCCGTAATCATAGCAAAATGAGGGAATACTCTTGTCTGTAGGGAGTGACAACGAAACATTTACATTATTTTCGCTAAGTTGTAGTTTATCTCATCTGCTGTTGCTTAAAGAAACATCCAGGGATTCCATTGGTACAGATGGATTGATCAGAATTCTGCGAGAATTTCCTTTTTTACTTAGGATATGTGACAATCTATCATCAAGTGCAATCATTGTAAAATAAGCGTCATTTTTTGTTTTATCATACAGTAAATTAATATGAATAAAACCTCGATATCCTCGATATTATGAAGTATTCTTTAATTAAATAATGAGTTCTACAGACGAAGAACTCGGCCGCAGTGGCTGGCCCCAATGTAGGCTTGTCATCTACAAAAGGTGTAACTGACCAACAAACAAACTAACTAACGACCAGAACACCGCCAAATTCCTGCCTCCAAGCTACTTACGAGAATTTCTTTACAGAAAAAATAAGCACTGATTTTTGCCATAATGTGCGTTTATGGCAAATAAATATATAAATTTATTTCTGTGCATTCTCATTAGTAGCTTGGAGTCAGGAATTTGGCAGTGTTCTGGTCGTTAGTTAGTTTGTTTGTTGGTCAGTTATACCTTATAATATAATGTATATATTTATTTGCCATATATATCTTCTAGACCAAAATTTGGTCGTGGTGGCCAGTCTCAACGGGACAGAATGATTGTGCACAAGTGTATGCGCAAGCACAAGTGCACTCTCCATTCCGTTCAGATTACCAATGCCTTTGATTCCGTCGAAATTTCGAGGGTGCCAAGTTGACTATCGGTATATCGAAGTGCTGAAATGTTTGTATAGTAAGGCTACGATAGCTATCCGAGTACAGAACCAGAGTACGAAGCCTATCCAACTGCAGAGAGGTGTAAGAGAGAGTGACGTAACATACCCGAAATTATTCACCACTGCATTGGAAGACGTTTTAAGGCTACTGTGCTGGCATACCTCAAACAAAATGACCTTAGGTGATCGACAATACGGGGTTAGCTGGGGACCTTCTAGCGTGTGCCTCACACGTATGGGGCGAGGCACTCGAGATTAGTGGGGAAGCACTTACTGGTTTCCTTGATGTATCCAAGGCCATTGACAGAGTTTGGCACGCAGCCGTATGGGTAAGCTTCCAGCGTACGGCTTATCCCCTAGTCTGATTGAATGGGTAAAGGACTTTCTGAGGTCTTTTTCGAAGAGAAATCATAAAAGGTTTATTTTATATAAATTTTAGAATATTAACTGCAAATATGTTCTTTACTATCGTTGCTAATGAGTAAAACATTCCAAACTTATTCATTTTATACAAGTCATTTAGGCCATAGTTATTTTAAATCTTATATATAAAAATTAATTTTTGTTTGTCCGTATTTTATCTGCTGCCTTCGTTCATCAGATCGCGGTAACACTTCGTAAACATATTCCTTGCTCTTCCGCGAAGGTAGAGTATAGGCATAGTTGGACCCGGTAGGTGGCACTGCTATAGAATCCAGATATCACCCGTGCGGAGCCGGGGCAGATCGCTAGTAGTAAATAAATAATAATATCACAATAAATTTCACCAAAATTATTTCTTCGTATTTGTCTGTTTAACATTATGACTGCAAGTCCAAAGTGGAAGGTGTCTAAGAACTTGAATTCCTAAAACTTAACTAGGTCTTTTAGTTCTTTGTAATACTTAATTTTCTAATTTGTGTATTTTAGGTTTTACTCTAATATTTATATTGTAACATTTCCAAAATTTTATATTTGATTTTTTACTACTATGTTTTTTGACAAGGTGTAAATTCATAAGGCATAAATAAGTATGAACGTATATATTTACTTTATACTTTATTCATAATTTAATCTTTTATTAAAAAAAAACATTAATGAACACTATAACTGTGTTATTTATTATACGCACGGCGCACACCATTAATGAGGGGGTTCACTAATTGTTCCGTACAAGGGATCTTCCCTCGCAAAGTTTTCGCTACGTCAGAGTCGCGTCTTATCTCAAACATTTTAACACGTTTGTATTACTTCAACACAAAGCATTCAGTATGCAGTTATGACATAAAGTTCAATTCAGATTCAAATACTGTTTATTAGCTCCATAAATAACTTGGTCGCTTTTATTGTATAAATGCTGCTCGGTGCTCGCGTATCCATCATTCTATACGAGACTTTCTTACTTCTTACACATCAAAACTATTTTACGAGCCAACCTCTACAATGAACTTCGCGAAAATCCTCTTCTTCGTAATGGCTTGCTTGGCAGCCCTTACCATCACCTCAGCCAGCCCAAAATGGAAGATATTTAAAAAAATTGTAAGTTTCTTATTATTTTTATTTCACGTTAATATAAATAGATTTTTAACGTCCTCATACTTTATTTTAAAGAAAAGTAGTAACAAACGGGCTTACAGTCCAATAGACACCTACGATGGATCAAAATGTAGATGCGCTGTCACACCGGAGGACTAATATGGAATGACTCGTTACCAGTACAAACGGTTTCCGGTTATCTTCACTCACCATATAAAACACAGCAGCATTAAGCTACCAGCAGTAATACCATAAGACTATACTCGTCTCGTGCCATACCGCAGTAGACTCATATATTATTAGGTGGACCGTCAGTTAGCTTGTCATTCCACTTTTACTAAAATTTATTGTAAAAATTATTCAACTAGTTTTCTATTTAAATGAACGATGAATAATTCCAAATTTACTAACTAGGTGGTAGTGATTTTGTGTGACCCGTACGGGTTGGCACCACTCTCTTACCTATTTCTAATGTCAGAAATCAGTTGTGTTTTTATTAATTTGTATTACAAACATTTCTTTACGAAATAAATGTATTTTCTATTATCTTCAGGAGAAAGTTGGGAGAAATGTTCGTGACGGAATAATTAAGGCCGGACCAGCTGTGGCGGTGGTCGGGCAAGCTGGCTCTGTTGCCAAAGGGTAGTTATTGTCAACATTATTATTCTAAAATAATAAATATTCGTATGTCATAATAATCTTATTTATTATAGATTAAGCTAACGATGTAAGTACCTACTGTAAATAAATATAATTTTTTCATTTTAATTTCTTTGTACTTTTTTGAAAATTTTAATCACGTCTTGAAAATTATTATTACCTACAGTACTCCTACATTCGTGTCCAAAAATATGCTACTTTGGGCTACCGTGAATTCCACATTTTAAACTGTAATTCTAAATTAAAGCTAAAGATTACAGAATGTGTCACTAATCCACCAGTAGATAAGCGCTGCTTAAGACGGCGGTGAGGAAGATGCATACACTAAATTAAAACCAAACTATCAGGAATTATAATTCTGTTGTTTACACCACAATTGGCCTCTCTCGTTTTTGGATTTGCCTAGATTGTCATGCTTGGTGATGAATAAATGGATTACGATCCTATCGTAATAATCCATATTATATATCTGAAGTAAACGAGGTGACTCATCTTTCGGAAGCCATTACATTTTAAGCGTCAATAAGTTACGAATTCTATAACACTTTGACACCTGCTGCACCAGCAAGACTACCAGTCTTCAGTGTCTCCTTATGTTATCATTAACTAAAAAGTGAGAGATAGAGACCTTAAGCATTTCTTAAATTGACGTTGTTTTATGAGTACCTAAAGCCGTAAGTACACTGAATATTTAGAAATCCAACCATTTTATGACTAAATTATTGTTTTAAAAGTTCATTAAAATACTATAATATTCATCTAGAAAGCTAATCAGAATGTTAATAATTATTAAATATTAGAGCGACATGCAAACGGTCCATCGGATTGTGTCTCCATCAAAATCAATATAATATTTTACATTTATCCCACTATAGTATATTCCAGTGGTATTTTCTTTTCTTTAGATCATAGTTGGAACAAATCATGCACCAATGTTAACTTTATAATACATTTCTAATAATTTATAAATCGAGCTATGTATAAACAATATCGATGAGAGTTAGGGAGGGAGAGTTAAATTCATATCTGAGAGGAATTTTGGAGTAGGGAAGAGTCCAAAGCGCTGTCCTATTGCGTGTTGATGGACTTATTTTATTTTATTTCATTTTTTAAGGTTTTCAGGGCGTACGACGATATTTTCCTTCACCTCTAAGTACTTTTGTACTTTTACTATTGTGAATATTCAAATATCAAAAAAACTAAGTAATAATATAAATAAAAATACAAAACTATCAAAACTGCGGAACTATTACTACAAAAGTTGATGGTGCTGCCGGAAGAAAAATACAAAATCATATCGTAAATACGAAATCCTAAATAATCTATTTTCTATTCAAATCAATATAACCGCACATTCGAAAATTTTGCAGACATAATAAGGAAGCGATGATAATACAATGATTTCATCCATAAATATTATGCAACACTTATAAACTACAAAGTCTTTATATAAATCTGTGTAGTTAGTACCAGTAAAGTAAACGAAATTGTAAAAAATATGTGCGAAACTATTTTTAACACGTTTTATTATTCTCTTTGTCTGGTCACCTCCCTGGCGTGCTCTAGTACAGCAACTGCTGGTCCTGTGCTAATTATGCCATCTCGAATATTTTGTCCAACTTTTTCCTATAAAATTAAACACAAAAGTAATAAACTTTTATTCCTGTTGATGTGTAAATGTAACAAGTTTTTATAGAATAGTGGTATTAAGCAAGCTAAAGTCAAATCGATGTTAAGTGGATGCCTTAGAGATCAGCATTTGTTCTCGATTAATATACATAATGCAGACGCATTGTCGCCTTTGACTACTAAAATAGAAAGCTTAATTTCCAGTAAAAAAAGGCCTCCAATTCTTTATACACATAATACGAAACACATCAGCTTTATTCTGCTGTTTTACGCTGGTATTCTATGAGAGAGAGGCCCTACCCTGGCCGAGCCGACTTATTCTTTTTGCAGCCGCCATAATAAAGTTGCAGAGTGGCGCTACACTATACTATGCTAATACATATAACAGGGGTGGATATTTGTTTTAAAAAAGTGAATAAAAGTATCATTAAACAAACGAACATTTAATAGGGGGAGGGATTTGCTTAAAAAAATCTCTTGTAACAACTTCAAAGTATTTAAAATATGCATAATTTTTACTTACCAATTCCTTAAATGGATTCCAAGGGTTCGGTGCTGAGGAGACAATGCTCAAGGCTATTACGGAAATGAATATGAACAGAAAAATCCTAACGAAGTTCATTTCGACTATTTTTTGTTCACTCCTTTCACATCTAAGCACACGTAAAGAATGCATTGCATTACTGCGGTGGGGAATATTTATATATGGAAGCACCAAGTGACCTTTGCCATTGTGAAGAGATAATTAATGAAAAATTACCTCTATCTCTTCTAACTTTTGAGTGTTAAAGTAAAGTAAAACAATTTAACATATGATAACAAAGCTGATTTTATAGGGAAGTCCCTAACCTGAAACTGCAAGAAAAGTACACGATGAAATATTTTTCTTTACTTTATTTTCTTTTGAAATTACTTTTTTTTCAACTTCAGTTGACTTTGCTTTTTTATGTGTGTGTTACCTTCATACCTACAATACTGCAATGCCTCTCCCATATTAGTGAAGATTTTCCATAATTGCTCTAAATAGGTAAATCTAAAAACGCATCATCAGATGTTTCACTTCTTTGAAACTACTACCCGCCTTCGGTCTAGGTTGCTTGACGTCTAACAGCCCACTTAAAAATCAGTGACTACTGCAAAGTTAACGCATTATAACGACCAGATGGCAACTGTTCAGTGATGTCTCAGCGATCGCGAGGTTGAAAATTGGTATCGATCATTGAATGGTAAGAGGCACTTTCAACCTTAATGTTAAGTTGAAAAAGTTACGTCTTATGAAGTCAACGCTTCAACAAGGCTTCAAAGTCTTTGTCAGAGGTTCGAAGCTGGAGACCGAAAGTGGTAGCATAGTTTCCGAATCATCTACGATTTCGAGTGAGATTGAGCGGTTCTAAGGGCAGCAGGCAGTACTTCGTTAGAGCCACACGCATTTGTGAGAAACGATCCAAGAGCAAGTCTTATCTGACACTTTTCCGATGATAACTCATACGTCAGTCTGAGCGAGATGGGGATGGCTCTCCAGCACCCTGAAAATGTCAAAGCCTCAAGCGATGATATAATGAGAGTAGAGTTTCTTAAAACGATTGTAAAATCAGAAATTAAAATCCTTCAAAAGCTCTTCAATTGCATCCTCCATGGTGACACTACTCCAGAGCCAAGAAGCAGAAGTGCGGTGGTCTTATTATTCAATAAATATCGGTACAAACAATTCACTATTTTAACATTTATGGTTTTTAAAAATGCTATTTTTTCGCCTTAATATTATATGAACCAGCAAATATGAAATGCGATATTTAACGTCGTTTCCATGGGCTATGAATTAATTAATCTTGTTTCCTTAAGCTCTAGGCTAGATGACATCTATCTCATCTGAGACAAATAGAAACCCTTACCTATTTCGTACAATTTCCTCCGTAAACTTTTCTCTAATTTGACCAACAATTAATTCTTATGAATATTTCACTACTTTATGTTATTGTTTTATGAAACTTTATTAATGATAACATAGTATACATTTGTAATACACTAATAAAATAACGCCTTCTTTACCGAATTTCGGTCACGCCAGTCTGCTCAGGACGGGGTTATTGTGTCCGAGTGCATGCATTATATAACCGCTTACGCGTTACCTGATCATAGGGTCCCGGGTATCCAAATATTAAATTTTCTGTCAAGAAATTAAGAGTAGCACCCCGGAGTCACGAAGTTGGCGGTGTTTCACCGCCTGCCTCTGTTGTGTCATATAACCGTCTCATGGTACTTTGAGAACGAGGGAATAGAGAGTGCACCTGTACTTGCGCATACACTTGGGTGGTATAATAATATCCTATGCAGATGACTAGCCTCGATTTAGATTGTGGCTGATTTTCGGATCAAAAACGAGATCAGTGTTACCAGGCTTTCTAAAAGGAGGTATGGCTGAAGACAGCTCGGCCTTTAGGCTTTGGGCCAAACACCGTAAGGCAGTGTGTAATGACTCGATTAATTTAAGCTGGTTTTCCCAATTATCCTTTTTAAATTTAACTATTCATTGGTGGTTGCACTGATATGTAGCAATCTATGAAAATACCTATGAGCAGCAATGGAATTTGATAGACTACCGTCAATGAATGCATGAATACTTTTTAATAATATTTAAAGATTAAAATTTTACCTCCTCTAAAAATAAAAATATTTGTACATTTTGCACATTTTGTAGCTGTACTAATACGATTATGTCAGTTAGTTTTAATCATAGATATAAGTAAGATTTGATACTGGGAAATATGTAGCTTAATTTTCCCTTCATCCTAATTGTCTAGAAAAAGATCCGCTACCAGATTTATTTATTTTGTAAATTATATTATGGTTTGTATTTGATAGAGAGGGCTTGTTCGACTTAACTTCTTCTTCCATCCATCCCTTTACAGCCAGTTAAAAGTCCACCGAACGCTATAAATTATTTTACAACCAGGATATTTGCCATAGTTAACAAGTTGGCAACCGATTTCTTTAAATAATTTAAAGATTTTTTTCAAGAAGATGCTACTGCCTATCTGATGTTTAGTGTATGGCCTCAAACGACACTTATGGGACGACCTGGGTGATGGACTCCCTTACGCCATCACTACACATAAATGAATTTGTTTTAAAAAGCAAAAACTTGAACCATTTCCCACCTTGAAGCCAAAGTGGAAGGAATCTAGTGCTCTATTTCAAGCATATAATCACTTCACGCTTATAATATCTTCATTACATAGGATATTTTAGTGAACAATGTTTGTGTTATTATATAATAATATAGTATGTACGTTAATTGTTTTTTTCTTTCTCTTTTTTCACACATCAAGAAACAGAAGCAGTCTTATAGTAAGTTCGTACAAAGGCAAAGGTTCTACATATTTCATAATATGTTGAAATATCTTCCAGTTCAAAGAAATTATATTGAAATTGCAAAATTTGTTATTTAAAAGTTTTATGTAAATAAATTATCGCATTGTACATGCTTTTCTTTTTCTTATATGATAGAGCCACTTTCTAGGTGTAATATTGCTTTAGCATCATGCTGCACCATGCATGAAGGAACATGCTCTCACATAACACTAGCGTGTAGGAGCAGAATAGTTTCACATGCCAGACGAGCATCTGAGATTAAAGTTTTGGAGAAATTTGGTTTATTCCCTCTAATGTACAATTAAAGGTCATAGATAAAGTTACTGGTATATATCGCAGTTGGGCGCAGCTTTTCTCTCGTTTCTAAGTGTGTAATAGAGCAATAAGTCTGATGCGATACTCCAGAGCATGATTGTAGATCCCAAAACAGCCGCGAAATATTTTATTCCCCAGAGATGCGGATGCTTGCGATGTTTACTTCATCGCCGAGCACATGGTCAGTACTTACAAGGTAGCCGTGGTGTCATACAAAGTCTTAGCGCTTGCCATAAATTACCCAGTACGTGAGTAATCCGTGTTCGATCCCCGCTAGCACTGATTAAATTGTTAATTGCAATTTTATGGGTTGATTTAAATAACAAAATAACTTCTTCCTCTTATTTTTTCATCCTACCTTTATCCCAAATTTGGGGTTGGCATTGTAAGTTTATCTTTTACATTATTTTATTTTAAGTGTCACCTCTTCACTCACACCTTTATTACACATATTATTCCTTACAGTTCAACGATAATTTCTAAAGTATCCCTCTACTCTTATGTATATCTATTCACTTTCATAAAAAACATCATTAAACAGCAATAAATAAAACGACTAGTCTCCGGGGGGATCCACTGTCAGAAATATGCAATAGCGTATTAACCCCACGTAACCCTGTACCGGTGAATAATTATGCGAAGTCTATATATCGTATTTATAAATACCTAAATCAATTACATGAATCAAATTAAAATTTGATTTTAAATTGATAATGAATTCATGCTTATTTAGATTAAATTGACGTGAGATTGTTAAGTAAATAAATAACTAGCATTTTGTTTTGCCTTTAATATTTTCGCTCAAGAGTTTAATCGAACACGTGTTAACTTAGATAAGGTAAAATGCCTGTGCATTCAAATAATCGCTTACTGCACTGTTGTGTATCCTATCCTATATACCTGGATTTAAATTGACATCGGCATACATAAGTCTTTGCCGTTATCTATATCCACAAACGTATTGTCTTAATGTGATAATTTAAATAATTTAAGAAGCGAAAATTTATCTAGTGGATATCCACAAGAATATCCACTACCTTATACCACGACAGATATCAATCTGAACATTTCCGATGAGCACTCCTCGTAGATATTGCAGTAGGAAATACAAAGCGATGCAATATTTCTCTTAGCGTGAACAAACAAAGCCGATCAAAAAAGAACTCGATTGCTGAAAATTCTGGTCTTTTTTAGCTGAATGTGTTTTAATGGAAGAAGTGAGCAATGGAGTGCCCCGGCCTTGAAGTGATAAATGTCCTATATGTGGCTATACTTACATCATCAATATTAGCAACTGATGTGCCGGGTTGAAATACTGTCCCTCTCTTAAATACTATTTTTTATATACTACCCCAATTTAAATACTAAGGTTATTTTAAATGGGTAGGAGCATGAGTCTTGTCGAAACCGCAATTTTTATTTGAATCACACTAGATGCGATGCTTCAATGTGGCCCCACATATCAAAACTAGTAATCACACTTAATTCTGCAGCATATGCTGTTAAGACGAATAAAAGTCTTACCAGTGTTGAAACAGCTAGACTAGTATACTTTAGCTATTTCCGTTGTATAATTTCGTATGTTATTTTGCTATGGGGACACGCGACTGACACTGAAATTATATTTGTTTTGCAGAAGAGAGGAATAAGGGCACAATCTACGATCGGAGAGTCGCTGAAACAAAAGTTTGGGGAAATTTAAATATTAACTGTGGCTCTCAATACATTTATGAAAATGTAATGTATGTACAAAAAAAATTAAAGTAGTTTTACAAAAATGCGTGATATTAATTTTGTAAATACTAGGAACAGAAACAATTTAGTAGTACCAGTTACTCGACGCCACCTAGTCAGTAATTCACTTTTGGGGCGATGTAGGTAAGTACACGCTTTTATAACAAAATCACAAAAAATATAAGAAATTTTACCCGCTCAAAGCTCAAAAACTTTCTTAAACTAAGTTTTTATAAAAAGAGTCATATTCTTAAGGAAAATAATAGATAATTATAACCTCTGGGTGATCAAAGTACCCCAGGATTACCCCATACCATAGAATCATATAAAATCTGGCTTTTTAATTTTTTCTGAACAGCAAATAAATACTAATTAGAAATAACTTATGTTATTTTATAATTTATTGTAGATTAATTAAAAATTCATTTCACTTCGTAACTTTAAGTTCAAAGTGTAGGTTTTTAGAATAATCACGTAACTAGTCAGGCCATGCTGGCAAACCCGATATATAAAATCACGGTATATCGATAGCGAATATTTATCGTGGAGTATCGAATACGTATTAATATCGATATATTTTAAAATGTTGTATTAATCGACAAAACGTTAAGCAACAAAAGAAGCTACAAAAACATTAATGTGTCGTTGTCGTTTCTTTTTCGTCATTCAACCTTCCATTAATACCATTTTGAGTTTTATCGTACTATATTATGCAAAACATGACGACATATTGATATTCATCACGTGATTATATCCATACTGTTTAAAATATTGATACGATATATATCGATATAGTTTTTCATTTGCCCTACTCGTCGCTATTGCCACATGAGTAGATAAACGAAATATTGCTAGCAGCTAGCCGGACACGCGAGGGACCCCGTTTGCGCCCCTGTGTCTGCTTCACCCCCTTAAAACCTATGTGAACACAATACCATTTCGTCTTAACTTTTCTTACACTTAAAAAACTACGCGGTGGCGTGAAAGAATCTGACAATCCATTTTGTTCTGAGACGTTGTGTTTATTGATATATTGCAAACCGGTAACATTCATTTCTCAGCAGACGACAGCCCTGGTGATGCTTTATACATCGGCCGTGACAATATTTCTCGAGAAAACATCGCCGAGTATCGGGAAAAGCTTGTGTCTGAAATCGAGACTTTGTTCTACAAAGTCACGGACTAGGGTCGACTAAATCTAGTCCAGCTTAATCCCAAAAAGACACACGTTTGCACGTTTACCCCTTCGTCGTATCTCCTCAGTTTTAAGACACTCCCTTTGTTGTCACATCCAGTATCGGAATCCTCGGCGTCGACATGTCGAGTTACGTACAGTTTCGTGGTCACTTGAAAGTGCCCAACAGAGCGGAACAGTATTTCATGCCGGCTCATCGCCTGTAACTTTACTAGGCGCAGGTTCGGTCGCACATGGAATACTGTTCCATCTCTGTTATGTCTCGTCTCGTTCTTCAGCTGGTTCTGTCAACTCCTTCCATTTAATCGGATCCAGCGCACAGCTGTTCGAATCGTCGGCGACGGAGCTCTTTCCGATCGGCTTGACTCACTGGCACTGCGAAGAGATGTTGCCTCTTTGTGTATTTTATCGCATCTACCACGAAAGTGCTCTGTGGAACTGTTCGGACTAATACCAGCCGCACAATTTCACCATCGCACATCGCAAGAAAACTCGCGATACCATTCATACCATCTGGATGACTGGCAGTCAACTACCGTGCGATTTAATAGAAGTTTTCTTCCTCGCCTAACTTACTTGTGGAATCGACTACCATCAGAAATTTTTCCGGAGCGATACGACTTAGAGCCCTTTAAAAAATGAGTTTACTTCTTTTTAAAGGCCAGCCACGCATTTGCCATTCCCCTGGTGTAGCAGTTGTTCATGGACGGTTGTCACATACCATCATGCAACCGTATGCTCTTTTGCCTCTTTCCTATAAAAAAAAAACATGAAAAAATGGTGTGCTGACGGTAGTAAAATGTGGAATAGGGATACGGCACATGAGGGTTTAGTAGCTGATCATCAGCTCATGGAGAAGGGAGAATATTCATGATAAACCCTTTTTCGCAGAAACAGCATCGCAGCAAGTTGACCTGGTCAAGCCCTGACGGTTCTACAAAAAAAATGTAGTTCATTATTACGACCAAACGGCAACAGTTTAGTGATTTCTCAGTGATCGTGGCAATGCAAACAGGTAGCGATAACAAAATGATAAGAGACTCATTGTTTACGTAAAATTGTGGCAATTTGAAACTTTCAAGGCGCTCGTCGGACGAGGAACCGGTTGGCGGGTTGCGTGGGGGGTTTTCGTCTTGCGACCTGCGACCGCGCCTGTTAATCTAGAAGAATCTTGGTGCGCTACGGCCGTGTCGATTAGAAGTCGGGCATTACGTAAGAATTGCTACGTCGCATTACGACGGCTTTGTGTTGTTTTATTTCTTTAATATACGTGACAACGAGGCTTTTTACTTGAGTTTTGAGTGATTATTTTAACTTCGATTGCCCTTAATTTGCATCGTGGCGTTTTAATATCGTGCTAAGGAATTTTGCTTTATCGGTTGAACGCTAAACATTATGATCCAGGTGGCGATCGCGCTCGATTATAGTTTGTGCTAAGCGACGTTAGACTTTGAGTTCCGATAACGGCAGGCGCCCTCTAAAGTGATTGCACCTTGGGGAGCGTGGCAACGAATGTGGTTCTGCTGAACGATTACATCGGTGACGTCAGGTTACATTACACACTTTCCTACACCACTCACACATATCATTTATTTGTCCCTGACGGCGCCTTGTGGTTGACCCTACACCTGTAATTCGGTAAGTTTGTGTTTGCTTATACAACCGTTTTAAATTAATTATCCATAGGCCATTGGGCCCTCCCCTCGGTTGCTCGTCGACGACGTCGACTTTACGACGAAATATAATTTAATTAAAAGTCTGCAATATGGCTTTCAAAATAATAAATCTACAAGCCTTGCTGGATATGATCTTGCTGACGCAATTGTTAAGGCTATAAATAATAAGCTAAGAATTACAGCAATCTTTTTTGATATGTCGAAGGCCTGACTGACCTGACTTTGTATCCCACAAGATACTCTTACAAAAACTTGATAATTTGGGGTTTCGAGGCCCTGTCCTAGATTGGATTGCCAGCTATCTAAGAAATAGGATAAAATTTGTAGAAGTAACAAATATTGATAATTCACAGACAATAACTTCTTACAAATCCAGTGATAGATTAAATTAATTTGGAGTTCCGCAAGGTTCCGTATTAGGGCCAATTATTTTCCTTTTATATATAAATGACTTACCTGACTCAACTGTATAAATAAATGTATTTTATTTCCTGATGATATTTCAGTTATTGTGACATCTAAAAAAGACATTGACATTGACATCTATGAATCTAATATTAATAATACTATTGACAATATTTCAAAGTGGGCGACATATAATAATTTATGCATTAACGTAGAAAAGAGATATTATATTCAATTTAGTAATTATGAAATATTGAATAATAATCTTAATATATATTGCAATGGACAATCTGTTAATGAGATGACTGAAACAAAATTTCTGGGAATATTATTGGACAAACATGTGAACTGGAAAGCCCAAGTTGAAAAAGTCTGTTCTAAAATAAATAGTTACATTTTTCTTCTTAGTACACTGAGAAGAATTACATCTCATGAAACCTTACTAACAGCGTACTATGCGTACATTTATTCTGCACTCGATTATGGTCTTTTGCTTTGGGGTAACAGTACAGATGCTGTTAAGGCCTTTACAGCCCAAAAGAAATGTATTTGAGCTATGAATGGTTTGCCAAATTCATCGTGTAAACTGAATTTTATAAAAATACACATTTTGACGCTGCCATGTATGTACATCTTAAATTTGGTATGTTTTGTTAAAAATAATACTTTTATTCACAAAGTTAAGAAATACTGCGCAGCGAAACTTAAGGCATACTGAAAGATTGACACATAGTGTAACGCCAAGCACTAGGTTCTATAGAAAAAATTGTTCAGCTATGTGTATAAAAATTTTCAATGCACTGCCTACAGAGTTTCAATCACTCCCAAAAGTACGTATTCGCAGGATTGTCAAATAATCGCTTGAGGAGCAATGCTTCTACTCTGTTGAAGAATATTTAAAATTTATGATTGGGATTAGGTATCGATATTAAAATGAATTAAGTAATTACTATCATATTATTTTAATTAAATTAAATGTAACGAAATTATTATGATGATTTTGAAAACATGATATATTAGTTGTGAAAATGTAATTAATATATTAGATTAATATTTACATGTCAACATTATGACAAAACATGCTGGACTTAAATAATTTATCATCCTGTAATGTACCATATTTTCTGCAAATAAATTATAATTATGATTATACATAGCCCCAAAAATGAATTATTGACTCGGTGGAGGCCATAAACTTATACTACTAACTTGTATCTGTTCCTAGTATTTACAAAATGAATATCACGTATTTTTGTAAAACTACTTTTTATTTTTTGTACGTACATTATATTTTCATAAATGTATTGAGAGGCCAGAGTTAATATGTAAGACTTCAAGTTACTATAAGAAGACTTCGAGTATTGCTTCCCCACCTGTCTTCGGAAGTTCCGATGTAATTCCATTCTCACCTAAATAAGAGCTGTACTGAAATCAAGTAACTCTTGACGCATGCATTCAAAAATCAGGCTGTATAGTTGCCTGTATGCTATTTAATATACCGAACCCTGCATCTTTATTTCCCATTTTATAGCTTTGATATTTAGAGTGTGATCGGAGAGAATTTGGTTCTTAAAGGGTTAACATTTAGGTTTAATGAGTCTCTTATCATTTTGTTATCGCTACCTGTTTGCATTGCCGCGATCACTGAGATATCACTAAACTATTGCCGTTTGGTCGTCATAATGAACTCCATTTTTTTTGTAGAACCGTCAGGGCTTGACCAATTCCACTTGCTGCGATGCTGTTTCTGCGAAAAAGAGTTTATCATGAATAGTCTCCCTTCTCCATGAGCTGATGATCAGCTACTAAACCCTCATGTGCCGTATCCCTATCACACATTTTACTACCGTCAGCACACCATTTTTTCATGTTTTTTTATAGGAAACAGGCAAAAGAGCATACGGTTCACATGATGGTATGTGACCACCGTCCATGAACAACTGCTACACCAGGGGGAATGGCAAATGCGTGGCTGGCCTTTAAAAAAGGAGTAAGCTCATTTTTAAAAGGCCCTAAGTCGTATCGCTCCGGAAAAATTTCTGATGGTAGTAGATTCCACAAGTAAGTTAGGCGAGGAAGAAAACTTCTATCAAATCGCACGGTAGTTGACCGCCAGTCCTCCAGATGGTATGGATGGTATCGCGAGTTTTCTTGCGACGTGCGATGGTGAAATTGTGCGGCTGGAATTATTCCGAACAGTTCCTCAGAGCACTTTCGTGGTAGATGCGATAAAATACGCAAAGAGGTGCAACATCTCTTCGCAGTGCCAGTGAGTCAAGCCGATCGGAAAGAGCTCAGTCGCCGACGATTCGAACAGCTGTGCGCTGGATCCGATTAAATGGAAGGAGTTGACAGATCCAGCTGAAGAACGAGACCAGACATAACAGAGATGGGAACAGTATTCCATGTGCGGCCGAACCTGCGCCTAGTAAAGTTACAGGCGATGAGCCGGCATGAAATACTGTTCCGCTCTGCTGGGCACTTTCAAGTGACACGAAATATTGTCACGGCTGATGTATAAAGCATCACCAGGGCTGTCGTCTGCTGAGAAATGAATGTTACCTGTTTGCAATATATCACTGATAAACACAACGTCTCAGAATAAAATGGAGTGACATTCTTTCACGCCACCGCGTAGTTTTTTAAGTGTAAGAAAAGTTAAGACGAAATGGTATCATGTTCACGTAGGTTTTAAGTGGGTAAAGCAGACACAGGCGCGCAAACGGGGTCCATCGCGTGTCCCGCTAGCTGCTAGCAATATTCCGTTTATCTACTCATGTGGCAATAGCGACGAGTAGGGCAAGTGAAAAACAATATCGATATATATCGTATCAATATTTTTAAACAGTATCGATATATTCACGTGATGAATATAAATATGTCGTCATGTTTTGCATAATATAGTATTAATGGAAGGTTGAATGACGAAAAAGAAACGACAACGACACATTAATGTTTTTGTAGCTTCTTTTGTTGCTTAACGTTTTGTCGATTAATACAACATTTTAAAATATATTGATATTAATACGTTTTCGATACTCTACCTAGATCCGATTAAATGGAAGGAGTTGACAGAACCAGCTGAAGAACGAGACGAGACATAACAGAGATGGGAACAGTATTCCATGTGCGGCCGAACCTGCGCCTAGTAAAGTTACAGGCGATGAGCCGGCATGAAATACTGTTCCGCTCTGCTGGGCACTTTCAAGTGACCACGAAACTGTACGTAACTCGATATGTCGACGCCAAGGATTCCGATACTGGATGTGGCAACAAAGGGAGTGTCTTAAAACTGAGGAGATACGACGAAGGGGTAAACGTGCAAACGTGTGTCTTTTTGGGATTAAGCTGGACTAGATTTAGTCCACCTAGTCCGAGACTTTGTAGAACAAAGTCTCGACTTCAGACACAAGCTTTTCCCGATACTCGGCGATGTTTTCCCGAGAAATATTGTCACGACCGATGTATAAAGCATCACCAGGGCTGTCGTCTGCTGATAAATGAATGTTACCGGTTTGCAATATATCACTGATAAACACAACGTCTCAGAACAAAATGGAGTGACAGATTCTTTCACGCCACCGCGTAGTTTTTTTAAGTGTAAGGAAAGTTAAGACGAAATGGTATCGCGTTCACGTAGGTTTTAAGGGGGTGAAACAGACGGAGACAGGCGATCGGCACACAAACGGGGTCCCCCGCGTGTCCGGCTAGCTGTTAGCAATATTCCGTTTCTCTACTCATGAGGCAATAGCTACGAGTAGGGCAAGTGAAAAAACTATATCGATATATATTGTATCAATATTTTTAAACAGTATCGATATATTCACGTAATGATTATCAATGTATCGTCATTTTTTGCATAATATAGTACGATAAAACTCAAAATGGTATTAATGGAAGGTTAAATGACGAAAAAAACCGACAACCACACGTGAATGTTCTTGTAGCTTCTTTTGTTGCTTAATGTTTTGTCAATTAATACAACATTTTAAAATATATCGAAATTAATACGTATTCGATACTCCACGATAAATATTGAATATCGATATACCGTGATTTTATATATCGGGTTTGCCAGCATGGTCTGACTAGTTACGTGATTAGTCTAAAAAACCTACACTTCTGAACTTAAAGTTACGAAGTGAAAATTTTTAATTAATATACAATAAATTATCAAATAACATAAATTATTTTTCTAATGAGTATTTAATTGCTGTTCAGAAAAAAGTAAAAGCCAGCAGCCAGATTTTATATGATTTTCAGTTCTCATTCTCGCCTTTGATCATTAAAATATTCAAACAAATATGTGTTTTATTTTTAAAACTATAATAACTGGATTCCGGATTTAATTTTGGTAACGGCGGCCATTCTTATCGGTGAATAGCCATCTGCGCAAGACAGGATTATATTGCCCAAGTATATGCACAAGTACAAGTATATCCAACTCCCTTACTCTTATAGTCCGATGGAACGGTAATACGAGACGACGGGAGAGAGATCAGGTACAGGATCAACGGCTTTACGTGCCTCCGGAGGCACGGTGGTGAAACCCCGCCAACTTCAATAAGTTAGAAATCAATATTCTGGGCTGCTACTGAGAATTTTGTGACAGAAAAACCCAATAAATGATTCTTGACCCGACTCGCGTTTCGATCCCGGGACCACATAATTTTTGCCATTGCGTTTACAACCGTTAGACTAAGAAGGCAGTCAAAAGTATTATGTATATAATAATTTTAAAGGTGTCCCGATTTAAGGAAAAAATAAATCGTCACTTTACTCATACCTATAACAAATTTTTACTTATCAGTTTGTATTATAAACATACTTTGTACCTATATTCATGGCGGCTGTATACGCTCGTCTAAACCCCAAGAAACAGGCCGAGTACGAGTGTGTATATGATGCTCTCGTGGCGTCGCGTCTCGTGGCCCTCGTGCAAATGTGTAAAAAGTTATAATAACTAATAGCACAAAGACAAAACGCAGCAAGAGTTTCATCTAGGTCCATTACAGCGCGCATACGGAGTTCAAATGATACAACGAGAACGAGTGTATACATGGCGTGTTATATATATTTACATGTTTACTACATAACACACTCACTGTTTGAGTGGATACTAGGACTGGTGCCTAATTTTTCACTACCTCTCGATGGCATACCACGGTTATCAATATTTTTTAAACATATTGTTATTGAAATAATACTAGTTTTTACGGAATTTATCGCGTATATTTAACTTTTTTAACTTTTTAAATACCCGACGTTTCGAACGCTTTACAGCACTCATGGTCACGGGCAGGACTGAGATGTTCAACGTCCATATGTCATAGTTAACCGCGGTTACCATAGATTAAAATTTTAACTTTTGTTCCGATCTATGCAGTATGAACTTATGGTATCTTGAAGTCTTGCAGTTGTATGCTTGGGTTGGGATTTAATTTTATTTATTATAGGATCCCAAGCAGATGGTAGCACCCAGCCATCTTCTCTATTGAAATTAGGATGTTTTTTGATTTCAATAGCCTCGCGAATCATCCTTGGAAGGAATCGGTGTTCTTTAGCTAGGATCTGCGGTTCACGTGTTCTCAGTCTGCAGTCTGTCAGACTGCAGACTGAGAACACGTACAGGATCGCCCCCGTCACTACATCAGATTTGATAGACCGCAGGATCTGCGGTTCACGTGTTCACAGTCTGCAGTCTGTCAGACTGCAGACTGTGAACACATACAGGATCGCCCCCGTCACTACATCAGATTTGATAGACCGCAGATCCTCGCTAAAGAACACCGATTCCTTCCAAGGATGATTCGCGAGGCTATTGAAATCAAAAAACATCCTAATTTCAATAGAGAAGATGGCTGGGTGCTACCATCTGCTTGGGATCCTATAATAAATAAAATTAAATCCCAACCCAAGCATACAACTGCAAGACTTCAAGATACCATAAGTTCATACTGCATAGATCGGAACAAAAGTTAAAATTTTAATCTATGGTAACCGCGGTTAACTATGACATATGGACGTTGAACATCTCAGTCCTGCCCGTGACCATGAGTGCTGTAAAGCGTTCGAAACGTCGGGTATTTAAAAAGTTAAAAAAGTTAAATATACGCGATAAATTCCGTAAAAAACTAGTATTATTTCAATGTGTAGTGTTCGCGTAAATATAAGAAATCATTATATATTGTTATGTTTATACGACAACAGCGGACGTGCGTAAAGTAGGTAGTACACGGGTGCTCTCTAACTTACTATCATAAAAATTACTGGGTTGAAATTGACGTATTATTTTATAAGTCTTTTATTATATTTTTGTCGTTGCACCAATTACAAAATTTACCTAAAAGCACACACTTCACCTTAATGAATATAAAAACACGGTTACGATACAAAACTTCGATTATTTTAAATAATAATTTATGATACATAAATTAATGTTTAAATAATATTAATCATTTTCCTCAATTCGAATTCGTCAATATTTTCCACCACGTGAACCGCAGGTCTTGCTTTATTATAAAAAAGTAGGTCAGTTTTTGTGTACTTTCCTCCTCGGGTAGTATATAATAAATTAATATTTAAGAGAGGGACAGTATTTCAAGCCGGCACAGCAGTTGTTAATATTGACGATGTAAGTATAGCCACGAATTAGTGGTACAGTGTGTTATAGGGAGTGATTTTTTTAAGTAAAGACGGTAACCCTAGTATTTTATCCTGTATTGTGGAGGCAGTTTACTTACATAAATTGCACAAGAACTAACATCCACTTACAACTTGCCCTATAAACTATTGTGGAGTACTGACAGTGTTTGGATGTTTTGTTGTAATTGAAACAAATGGAAAAAGCAATTCTTGTACGTACAGATGATGATATTCAACCTTATTCGTAAAATAAGGCATCATTTTAAGGAATGCTTAAAAATCTTAAAAAAAGACGGATATAATCGTAATGAATACTTAATTCAAATGAACGCTAGTCAACGATAATTTGTAAGGCCACACCAGCTTTCAGATGAAATTTGTTGCAGATCATTGCATTTAAATTGTTAGGCGTTAATACTTACGAAGTCGGAAAAAAAAACAAGTTTTGATAAAATATTAGTGAGACCTGTAGGTCACATCTTTATAAGTATTTTACGAAATTTTGCATTTCTACTAAGAGTAGGTATCCATATTAGTAGCAGGTAGCCATATTAATAGTGGGTAGCCTTTTTTATTAATAATAGTAGTATGTTTTCGTGAAATGAAATTTGAGAAACAGTTTCAGTTGCCAGTTTTAAAAGTCAGAACAGTCACACAAAATTGTCTAAACTGTGTCATGAATCTCTTAACATGACACGATCACTGATCATTTAACATCAATGATTTAAAATGCTATACCTTTCGTAACTGTCGGTACCAAGAGGGTCATCATAAAAATTATTTCAAAAATTTCGTTTTTTGAAATAATTAAAATCCGTGAAATTAGCTTAATTAACAAAAGACTGGGGAAGCCAAACCGTTAAATATTGCAAATAAGAGATATTGTATGGAGGAGGCCTATGTTCAGTAGTGGACTTTCGATTGACTGTAATGATACCGGTACAGTTTATTAAGAAATTATAGAATGTATATATAAAAATAGATGTCGGCATATCTTCTTCTTCGTGAGATAATATATGATTTTATATTGCTTAAATGTTTGCTTTATAGCTATGGATAAAGACACAATTTGTATGTAGCTATCGACAGTGGTATGACAAACAAGCCGACAGTTAACCTGATGGTAAGTTGAGGCTTTAACTCCTATCTGTGCTCTAATAAGAGCACAGATAGGAGTTATACATTTGTCACATTATACATTTGTCGTTGACCAATAACCGAAGTTGAGATGCTTGTTACTCTGAGGATTTAGTTGAATGCCATGTTAAGAGTAAAATGGCAACATTATGCTGCTCAGATGATCCTAATAACTCAAAATACAAATCTTTCCTATTCCCTATTAGTAAAGGTCCATAATTAGAAGGTGAGTATTGACATATTACCAAATTATTAATCATCGATAATTATTAGCTATTTGCCATTAATGCTATTATATTTTTGAATTACCCTCTCCAACATCATTATCATTACGAGTAAAGCTAAAATTATATAATTATGAGTACTCAAAAGCTATAAATTATAAAAATATAAGTACTCAAAAGCTCATCAGACACATCTATACTTCTGAACATAGGCCACACGATTTTTTGCATTACAAAAGAAATGCCATGTAGTGGCGGTAGAATTTCAATATGTACTAGCCTATACGGTTCCATACATGTCATAAGAAGTGACATAAAAATACAGGAAACTATTGTTAAAGCGCCTGCACCTTGTTTCATAGCAACGAGTTTACGAATACGTTGCTACTAGTAGTAGTTACATTTTGAACAGGTTCTTTGTCCTTTCAATATTATTACCCTCTCAATTGTTGTGAGATCAACACGATCGTCCTAGACCACATTCAAGTTGCATTATTTTTAAATATCTCGTAAATTACCGGACATGGTCCTAGATCGTCGCCGTAATAAAATAATAAGAACCAGAATTTGGCTTATATATTATGGTAAATATAGTGGAGTTTACGTTGGAATTAAATTTTTGGGTTATGTCGCCGCCAACAAGAATGTGGGTCAATTTGCAGTAATTACGTGGTGTTGAAGATAAAATTTAAGATTCATCATCACACAACACTCTAATTAAGGTAATCTAATAGTATTTGGTGTTAATCACCGGATTTATACATTAGTGAACTAATTCTTTCTATCGATTATTAATTACTATACTATTGCATTGTGGTTACCATTTGCAAGTTTTGTTATAATTTGCGGTACTTAAAAGTGTTTTGTAAGGATACCGTTAGAAATTAATCTACATTATTTTTTGCTTATTTACATTATTTAATGTAGTTGTGCATTAGAAATCGTTTAGAAGAACTATTTATTATTACCTACACCAAGTTAATGCTTTTAGAATTTATTTAGTATTTATTTTTGTTTAGAGTGTTTTATAGTAATAAACATACTATAGTATACTTACTAGCGTAATTGTAATATATAGCATATGACGAGTGTTAATTTTTAATTTAAAAGGTATATAATTGAGTTAAGTATTGTAAGTAGCTTAAATAACAAAATTATCTACTATTATTTGAACGTCGAGAAATATTGTGTAAAATTACTTGTCACTATAATATTATTGAACTATTATTTATCGAGTTAGTACCTACCTACATATTATATACAGTTAAGTAGTTTTTCAGTTTAGTAGGTCGGTAGTGCATTATTTAGATAGTCGGAGGTTGTTATTGAATATTTGTAATTGTATAACTTCCAGATCGAATACACTCGTCTTCCAGAATGACCGAAGAAAGGGAGTTGATTAAGAAGCGAGGTAGTTTTAAGGGCGGTTTAACTCTTTCATTAGTTATATGGATTCGCTTACTAAACCTTTACAAAATCATGACGCGACGGAATTGCAACTACGTATGGGTAAGCTAAGGTAAGGTAAGGACGCATTGTATGACCAATATTATGATGAAGTGCAGCTACGCTTGGAATGTATTGTTGACAAGCCCGACTTACAACTAACTGAGCGATCAGGCTTTGAATCTCAGTATTACAAGGCGCTACCATCACGACCACCATAATGCTAACTCTGAACCGGTCGATAGTGACAAGAGTTCTCGAGTCAGTAATCGTAAGTTCGTTAAGTTATCTACCATACAACTGCCAAAATTTAGTGGATCATACGAGAATTGGTTGGAGTTCCACGATACCTTCAATAGGCTCATTCACTCTAATGATGAGATCGATGAAATTAATACATTTCATTATTTACGGGCGTCTCTCGAAGGGTCTGCTGCTGTGGTAATTCAATCATTTGAGTTCTCTGCAAGTAACTATGCTGCGGCATGGAATGTTTTCTGTGAGAAGTTTAATAAGAAACGATTGTTCGTTCAAAATCATGTGTCGGCCTTATTTAACCTTGAAACTATTACAAAGGAGTCGTCCGTCACTTTGAGGGCATTAGAATCGTTAGGCGAATCAGTTCAACATTGGGAAACGCTTCTAATTTATATAGTAGTATACACATAAATTGGATCAGAAAACCTACCGTGAGTGGGAGGAGTTTAAGGGTCATTTAAAAAAAGACGAACCAGTTACATTTAATATAACTTCTATAATATAGTATCGGCGGTACGCAAAGACTAAGCATAGGTACTTGTAAAGTGTAACCTATTCCAACAATAATACCAAACTTTATGCGTACTCCATGGAATATATGGAACAGGTATTTAGATCGAGTATTTTTACAAAATTGGACTAGGTGCACCTAATACAAACTTTACCTAGTACGACTCATCCCTAGGACTCACTTGTCAATGACGTCAACCGCGGCCACTGATGTGAACAGCGTCGTTTTATCGGCAAATGTAATGCATCGTACTGAACAACGAGATGTACGATCGTCGACTGCTTTAATAAAACTAATTGATTGTAATAACGTCAAACACTTCGCCCGCGCAGTATTAGACTGCGGAAGTACGTCTAGTTTTAAAACTGAGAATATGCGTTAAACGATTATATTTAGATTTTTTCGAAATAGATAAGTCGATTTTGGGCATTAATAGCGTGTATTCTCACGTAAGCAAAAGATGTCGGGTCCATTTCAAGTCGTTAGATAATAGTTAGTCCGCTAACATTGTTTCATTTTGCCATCAATTACTAGCAAAACCCCAGCTTGCGAATTAAGCATACGTAACCTTCAACTTCCGTCGAATACTTGCTTAGCTGACCCTACATTTTATAAGCATGCCGATGTCGATATTTTAATCGGGGCTAATCTCTTTTGGGATTTGATAGGGTCGCGAAGATTTGAGTTAGGAAGTAATAAGCCCATTCTGCATGAAACCAGGCTAGGGTGTATAATTTCTGACCCAATCAGTATTCATCACTCTTCATTGATCTGTAATGAGTTACGATGCAACTTCGCTAAAACTGATTTTTATTTTTGTAGCGATAATAAGGATGACATTCGAATCGACTTAGCGCGGTTTTGGCAGCTGGAAGAAATAAGTTCCAAGTCATCTCACTATTAACCTTAGGAGAAGTTGTGTGTGGTTCATTTTATAAGAAATACGTCACGTCTTGATGATGGGCGTTTCTGCGTTCGACTATCTCCCAAAAAAGATACCGTGCTATTAGGAGATTTATTTAAAAGATCCAATCAGAGAAATCAAAGAATATCAGTTATATGACATTATATGAAAGACCTAATTTAAGAAGTGGCGCGTATTTTGTACCCCATTATGGCGTACTCCGTGAAAGTAGTAACACGACTAAGTCTGCAGATATGGAGAAAATTTACGGGTGCATAATCGTTCATCCTGATGACAGGCACCTTCAGCAGATAGTCTGGCGTAACAATTCAAGTGAGCCTATACAGACCTTTCAACTAAATACTGTTACATACGGTACGGCGAGTGCACCATTTCTCGCAACACGCTGCCTTAAACAATTTGGTTTACAGTGCAAAACAAAAGCCATAGCGGACATCATAATGCACGATTTTTATGTCGATGATCTGCTTACGGATGCTGATGATTTAGAAGACGTAAAAGGCATACATCCAGGAGTTACCGCAGTATAGACATCAGCTTGTATGCCATTGCGAAAGCGGAGATCGAACGAACCCGAATTGCTATCAGAAATCACCAATACATCACTAGACCTAAATATTGGTTCTCCAGTCAGACAAGTTACTTGATCTTGGCTGCATTCGGATTCAGATCAACTTTGCTTTCAATTGAATTAACTAGTTCCCGATGGCAATAATAAAAGCGTTATTAAGAGCTCAGTGATTGCACAAATCTTTTACCCGTTAGGTCTTTTGGTTCCGTATGTAATCACCATTAAGATGTTAAACATAACATATTAAATCATGGGATGAACCACTGTCTCCCGAAATCAAAAAAATCTCTTCCTCATTTGAATAACCTTCGGATTTCACGAAGAGTTCTCCAAGCGGATGTCGAGTGTGTATCTGTGAGTCTAATAAAGAAATTGAATATAATAAAGAAATTAGGAAAGCCAAGAGAGTATCGTGCAGGAAGCTACGCGAGAAGGTTGAGTTTTTGCCTCGCAGTGCAAGACTACACAAAATGCTAAACCTAATCAAATCAGGCTTCTTAAAAAGCCTAATGGTAACTTCACTAATAGCGTAACAGAAACATTGGAGTAACTTGCGTCAACCTATTTCCCAGGGTCAGAAAACACTTCTGCCTTAAATTCTTTCAGAGCCCTACGAAGGTCTTGTAATAATAACTGATGTAGGGCTGCAAAGATAATAAGGCGAAACCTGGTGCAGTGGGCTGTTGACTCCTTTCAACCATTTAAAACAAGCGGGGAGGGATATCGATATAATTCTTCCCTATCCGGTACAAATCTTCAGAGCATGTATTGTGTGGGGATATATTCCAGAACGGAGGACGGCTGTCCAAAAAAAGTCATTAAAGCTTATTTGGAGCAGTTACAATAGTTTTTTTATGAAATTTTAACTTACTTTTTTGATTTGTTGTCACAACTGCCTTTTAGATAGGTAATTGGTTCACATTGATGATAATAATGAAGAAATTAAGTTTAAACTAAACAATAAATAAAGTAATGTAGTTCATCTAAATTATAAATGATTAAATCAATACCAGTACATAAATTACAGTACAGAAGTTAGTCGTACGCCAGCCTAAAAGTACGCAGACCTGCGATGAGGAGCAGCGTTGAAGGTGAGAACTGGCTCATATTAAACGTAACTACAAAGGTGAATCCAGCTTAAAATGGAGAGTTGTGTCCCATGTTATGCCCATGCTTAGCGACTTCACGTTTTGTTGTTGTCATATCACTCTTTGAGATTAAACGACTTGCTTCATTGTTCGTAATGCGTGCAGAAACAGTGTTGAATAATTATCTTGTGCACGTATTCAAGTCAATAAGTGTCCTTTACCATCTACCATCATCACCTAAAATCAGTTGAGATAGGTATTAGTCTCAACAGATTGTATTTTCAGTGGCTTATGTAAGTTTTTTTTAATAGAATATGGATGACAAACGATCACACAGTCCACCTGATGGTAAGTGGCTTGTGGCTAAGATGGCTGTGGCCCATATACATCTACATATATCCTCGATTAACCCTTAATGAATACTTAATTCAAATGAACGCTAGTCAACGATAATTTGTAAAGCCACACCAGCTTTCAGATGAAATTTGTTGCAGATCGTTATAATTACATTTAAATTGTTAGGCGTTAATACGTATGAAGTCGGAAAAAAAACAAGTTTTGATAAAATATTAGTGAGACCTGTAGGTCACATCTTTATAAGTATTTTACGAAATTTTGCATTTCTACTAAGAGTAGGTATCCATATTAGTAGCAGGTAGCCATATTAATAGTAGGTAGCCTTTTTTATTAATAATAGTAGTATGTTTTCGTGAAATGAAATTTGAGAAACAGTTTCAGTAGCCAGTTTTAAAAGTCAGAACAGTCACACAGAACTGTCTAAACTGTGTCATGAGTCTCTTAACATGACACGATCACTGATCATTTAACATCAATGATTTAAAATGCTATCCCTTTCGTAACTATCGGTACCAAGAGGGTCATCATAAAAATTATTTCAAAAATTTCGTTTTTTGAAATAATTAAAATCCGTGAAATTAGCTTAATTAACAAAAGACTGGAGAAGCCAAACCGTTAAATATTGCAAATAAGAGATATTGTATGGAGGAGGCCTATGTTCAGAAGTGGACTTTCGATTGGCTGTAATGATAACGGTATAGTTTATTAAGAAATTATAGAATGTATATATAAAAATAGATGTCGGCATATCTTCTTCTTCGTGAGATAATAGGTATATGATTTTATATTGCTTATTTGCTTTATAGCTATGGATAAAGACACAATTTGTATGTAGCTAGAGACAGTGGTATGACAAACAAGCCGACAGTTAACCTGATGGTAAGTTGAGGCTTTAACTCCTATCTGTGCTCTAACAAGAGCACAGATAGGAGTTATACATTTGTAACATTATACATTTGTCGTTGAACAATAACCGAAGTTGAGATGCTTGTTACTCTGAGGATTTAGTTGAATGCCATGTTACGAGTAAAATGGCATCATTATGCTGCTCAGATGATCCTAATAACTCAAAATACAAATCCTTCCTATTCCCTATTAGTAAAGGTCCATAATTAGAAGGTGAGTATTGACATATTACCAAATTATTAATCATCGATAATTATTAGCCTTTTGCCATTAATGCTATTATATTTTTGAATTACCCTCTCCAACATCATTATCATTACGAGTAAAGCTAAAGTTATATAATTATGAGTACTCAAAAGCTATAAATTATAAAAATATAAGTACTCAAAAGCTCATCAGACACATCTATACTTCTGAACATAGGCCACCGATAAAAATTGTTTGTGGCACGGGCATGAGCCACCGAAAAAATCCGATTTTTTGCATTACAAAAGAAATGCCATGTAGTGGCGGTAGAATTTCAATATGTACTACCCTATACGGTTCCATACATGTCATAAGAAGTGACATAAAAATACAGGAAACTATTGTTAAAGCGCCTGCACCTTGTTTCATAGCAACGAGTTTACGAATACGTTGCTACTAGTAGTAGTTACATTTTGAACAGGTTCTTTGTCCTTTTAATATTATTACCCTCTCAACCAGGCCCGGTCAACTCTGTATGGACAGAATGAAATACCTACGGGGGGCTGAATTTAATTATTGCCATTTGTCAGATAAATGTCTTGTTTTATAATTAGTAAGATTTTTCTAAAGATAAATTACACTCAAAAATTTTGAATATAGAAATAATAATACATAGGAAGATAACTGTGCCTGTCGTATTTTTCTACATTATTATATTAGCATATCCTTGACAGTAAAAGAAAAATAAATGTTTTCTTTTTTGTTTTGATTTTCAACGAGTAGAAAATTATATTTCTTACTGGTAACACCAAAATATCTAAATGATTATATAATTCTCATTTCTCAAAATATGGCGCCGCCGTATAAATTATTGTTGTTCATGATCGGTTGTTATGTTTGTTTTGCTTGTGTCTTTTTCTAAGATTTTGCAAGTTTACGATGTTGAGTTGAGATTAATGTCCTTCGTTTATATGATGTGCAATTTGTTAGTCAATGATTCGTAGTGAAATTCGAAATAGTGACTCTAAAAACTACGCTGCAATGGCTGATAAAGAAAATAGAAAAAGTGTTCTAAGTGCAACAGCTTACCAACCATTGACAACATTAAAATATTTAGGTTTCCGAAACCCGCAGTAAAGTATATTTTGCGGTACGTATACAATATACATATACACTATTTAATAAGTTCTAACCTTAAAGTAAATCTCTTGTTCAACTTATTGTTTCTCTTTAACTATTTTAAAAACAAATTATTGGTTTGTAAACCATTGGACCTACTTTGATAACATTTGTATTTAATAATTATATCCTTTGTTTTCAGCTGTAAGTTGTGGGCGAAATATTATATTCCTTCCCAAGAGCAGTATACTACTTCAGCTTTCCAGACAAAGCTACATAATAAGCCCAGAATGCTGTGTGAAAAACATTTTCATGATGGTTGATTTAATGATGCAACCAAGAAAAAGCTCTTAAGAACTGCATTCCCATGTGATGTAAGTAAAGTGTATAATGTATATGGTAATATGGTATGTATATAGTTTTCTTTAAGGATTACTCAGATATTTTATATGGGGATTACTATATTCAGGAGTGGACTTTGATAGACAGTAATGAAGATGATGATGATTATTCATATGACCATCATCTGGATCTAACATGGATGGACAGACCACATACAGTAGTTTGAATCCTGTAAATGCTTTAGACTAATTTATAATAATTGGACGGACAAGGCATCCAAAGGATTGAAGTCTATAACTCTATAAAGTTAGCACAAGCCCTTCCTTACATTATTAAAAGTGCAACACACTGCATATTATTTTTAACAATCAAATTTTTTTTAAAACAACAACAAACCTCAAGAAAGTTCAAGCATCACAATCTATGAATAATTACATTTCGTCCTAAACCTATCAAATTTAAAGGCACAACTTGTACAACACAGTAGAAATACATGCATCGAATGGTTGTCAAATAATAGATAAACACTAGACTTCTTTTCACATAGTTATTGTATTTACTATCTAATTTTGTTATATTAATTGTAATAGTGGGTGTATTATAGATCATGTTGGATGAACAAGATCCATTCATTTATTTTGTATTGGTAGAGGGTAACGTAGTGCCGTGAGCACGGACTGGTTTACTGTGAAAGTAATGTCAGTGAATATAATGTTAATTTAATTTTATATAATAATTTTATGATACTATAATTTATTTCAATTTTTATTTATTTCCAGACTAACAAAGTGTATTCCCATTTTATTTTGTGGAATCACAAGCTGGCTCCTCGCAAATTATTGCTGCAAAACCACAAGCAGGATCTTCAAAAAGGGCAACATTATATCCACTGAAGAACAACCACAAACATCAAAGCATAACAGATAACGTCGAACCTGAAAAAGAAAGTACTCTATATGAAAATTTTTAAAATTATAATAAGGAATATTTTTGTAATCTAATATTTAATATGTTTTATAATTTTGAATTAAAATTATTCTATTTATAAGCTCATTCAATACTTAATATATTGCATATAATATAGAGACAAAAATTTTAGTGTCAATTCAGGGAAATTTTATACGTGGTAGAGCCATGCTGCAGTTATATTAGAAGTATAGTTGTAGCTGAATGGGTCGGCTCGACCGGGGAAGGACCACGCTCTCACAGAATACCAGTGTGAAATAGTAGCTTAATGCTGCTGTATTTCGTATGGTGAGTGTAGAAAGCTGGAGACCCTTTTTACTGAAAACGAGGGATTCCATCTTAGTCCTCACGGGTGACAACGTATCTGCATTTTGATTCGTAATTGAGGATAGATGTGGATGTCTATGGGCCACAGCAAACACGTACGATCAGGTGGACTGTGTGCTCGTTTGTCACCCTATCCTATAAAAAAATAGGTGGAGAACCAAATATTATCATAACAAAATTATTATTTGTGAATTATGCACTTGTGTGTAGGAGCTTATTTATTAATTAACTTGTTTTTGATTAAAATATTGATATTTGGGTTATTGTAGACATTCTGTGATTTGTGATTGTGCATATTATCGATTCATCCATGATTGTAAATCTTATATATATATTGTTTACTCAAGTAATTGAAATGTTGTAATCAATATTGATTTTCTTTTCATGTTTAAACCCATCAAATGTCTTTATAGAAAGAACTAAGCTGCTGGAGAAATTTTGTCTTAAGTTATGTATGTTTTTTTATTTTTTATTTTGAATAATTAAATAGAATTTTTATAACTTTTGTTCTTTTATTTAGCGCTGGGATATGCAACCCAAAAATACCTCAAATAAAAAAACCAAAAAAGACCACGTTCAAATTTCCCGCCATACGAGAAGTGCAGGAGGCTGACGATAGATAGAGCTAGTGGTTATATATAGCATTTCTTAAATTTTGTATGAAGTTGTCGTTCTTCTCCGAAAGGAGTAATAGTGTTCTGTGCTCTCAATTGTTGTGAGATCAACACGATCGTCCTAGACCACATTCAAGTTGCATTATTTTTAAATATCTCGTAAATTACCGGACATGGTCCTAGATCGTCGCCGTAATAAAATAATAAGAACCAGAATTTGGCTTATATATTATGGTAAATATAGTGGAGTTTACGTTGGAATTAAATTTTTGGGTTACGTCGCCGCCAACAAGAATGTGGGTCAATTTGCAGTAATTACGTGGTGTTGAAGATAAAATTTAAGATTCATCATCACCCAACACTCTAATTAAGGTAATCTAATAGTATTTGGTGTAAATCACCGGACTTATACATTAGTGAACTAATTCTTTCTATCGATTATTAATTACTATACTATTGCATTGTGGTTACCATTTGCAAGTTTTGTTATAATTTGCGGTACTTAAAAGTGTTTTGTAAGGATACCGTTAGAAATTAATCTACATTATTTTTTGCTTATTTACATTATTTAATGTAGTTGTGCATTAGAAATCGTTTAGAAGAACTATTTATTATTACCTACACCAAGTTAATGCTTTTGGACTTTATTTAGTATTTATTTTTGTTTAGAGAGTTTTATAGTAATAAACATACTATAGTATACCTACTAGCGTTATTGTAGCATATGACGAGTGTTCATTTTTAATTTAAAAGGTATATAATTGAGTTAAGTATTGTAAGTAGCTTAAATAACAAAATTATCTACTATTATTTGAACGTCGAGAAATATTGTGTAAAATTACTTGTCACTATAATATTATTGAACTATTATTTATCGAGTTAGTACCTACCTACATATTATATACAGTTAAGTAGTTTTTCAGTTTAGTAGGTCGGTAGTGCATTATTTAGATCGTCGGAGGTTGTTATTGAATATTTGTAATTGTATAACTTCCAGATCGAATACACTCGTCTTCCAGAATGACCGAAGAAAGGGAGTTGATTAAGAAGCGAGGTAGTTTTAAGGGCGGTTTAACTCTTTCATTAGTTATATGGATTCGCTTACTAAACCTTTACAAAATCATGACGCGACGGAATTGCAACTACGTATGGGTAAGCTAAGGTAAGGCAAGGACGCATTGTATGACCAATATTATGATGAAGTGCAGCTACGCTTGGAATGTATTGTTGACAAGCCCGACTTACAACTAACTGAGCGATCAGGCTTTGAATCTCAGTATTACAAGGCGCTACCATCACGACCACCATAATGCTAACTCTGAACCGGTCGATAGTGACAAGAGTTCTCGAGTCAGTAATCATAAGTTCGTTAAGTTATCTACCATACAACTGCCAAAATTTAGTGGATCATACGAGAACTGGTTGGAGTTCCACGATACCTTCAATAGGCTCATTCACTCTAATGATGAGATCGATGAAATTAATACATTTCATTATTTACGGGCGTCTCTCGAAGGGTCTGCTGCTGTGGTAATTCAATCATTTGAGTTCTCTGCAAGTAACTATGCTGCGGCATGGTATGTTTTCTGTGAGAAGTTTAATAAGAAACGATTGTTCGTTCAAAATCATGTGTCGGCCTTATTTAACCTTGAAACTATTACAAAGGAGTCGTCCGTCACTTTGAGGGCATTAGAATCGTTAGGCGAATCAGTTCAACATTGGGAAACGCTTCTAATTTATATAGTTACACATAAATTGGATCAGAAAACCTACCGTGAGTGGGAGGAGTTTAAGGGTTATTTAAAAAAAGACGAACCAGTTACATTTAATATAACTTCTATAATATAATATCGGCGGTACGCAAAGACTAAGCATAGGTACTTGTAAAGTGTAACCTATTCCAACAATAATACCAAACTTTATGCGTACTTCATGGAATAGGTGGAACAGGTATTTGGATCGAGTATTTTTACAAAATTGGACTAGGTGCACCTAATACAAACTTTACCTAGTACGACTCATCCCTAGGACTCACTTGTCAATGACGTCAACCGCGGCCACTGATGTGAACAGCGTCGCTTTATCGGCAAATGTAATGCATCGTACTGAACAACGAGATGTACGATCGTCGACTGCTTTAATAACACTAATTGATTGTAATAACGTCAAACACTTCGCCCGCGCAGTATTAGACTGCGGAAGTACGTCTAGTTTTAAAACTGAGAATATGCGTTAAACGAAATAGATAAGTCGATTTTGGGCATTAATAGCGTGTATTCTCACGTAAGCAAAAGATGTCGGGTCCGTTTCAAGTCGTTAGATAATAGTTAGTCCGCTGACATTGTTTCATTTTGCCATCAATTACTAGCAAAACCCCAGCTTGCGAATTAAGCATACGTAACCTTCAACTTCCGTCGAATACTTGCTTAGCTGACCCTACATTTTATAAGCATGCCGATGTCGATATTTTAATCGGGACTAATCTCTTTTGGGATTTGATAGGGTCGCGAAGATTTGAGTTAGGAAGTAATAAGCCCATTCTGCATGAAACCAGGCTAGGGTGGATAATTTCTGACCCAATCAGTATTCATCATTCTTCATTGAACTGTAATGACTTACGATGCAACTTCGCTAAAACTGATTTTTATTTTTGTGGCGATAATAAGGATGACATTCGAATCGACTTAGCGCGGGTTTGGCAGTTGAAAGAAATAAGTTCCAAGTCATCTCACTATAATTAACCTTAGGAGAAGTTGTGTGTGGTTCATTTTATAAGAAATACGTCACGTCTTGATGATGGGCGTTTCTGCGTTCGACTATCTCCCAAAAAAGATACCGTGCTATTAGGAGATTCATTTAAAAGATCCAATCAGAGAAATCAAAGAATATCAGTCATAGGGATATATGACATTATGTGAAAGATCTAATTTAAGAAGTGGCGCGTATTTTGTACCCCATCATGGCGTACTCCGTGAAAGTAGTAACACGACTAAGACTGCAGATATGGAGAAAATGTACGGGTGCATAATCGTTCATCCTGATGACAGGCACCTTCAGCAGATAGTCTGGCGTAACAGTCCAAGTGAGCCTATACAGACCTTTCAACTAAATACTGTTACGTACGGTACGGCGAGTGCACCATTTCTCGCAACACGCTGCCTTAAACAATTTGGTTTACAGTGCAAAACAAAAGCCATAGCGGGGCCATCATAATGCACGATTTTTATGTCGGTGATCTGCTTACGGGTGCTGATGATTTAGAAGACGTAAAAGCCATACATTCAGGAGTTGCCGCAGTATTGACATCAGCTTGTATGCCATTGCGAAAGCGGAGATCGAACGAACCCGAATTCCTATCAGAAATCGCCAATACATCACTAGACCTAAATATTGGTTCTCCAGTCAGACAAGTTACTTGATCTTGGCTGGCATTCGGATCCAGATCAACTTTGCTTTCAATTTAATTAACTAGTTCCCGACGGCAATACTAAAAGCGTTATTAAGAGCTCAGTGATTGCACAAATCTTTTACCCGTTAGGTCTTTTGGTTCTGTATGTAATCACCATTAAGATGTTAAACATAACATATTAAATCATGGGATGAACCACTGTCTCCCGAAATCAAGAAATCTCTTCCTCATTTGAATAACCTTCCGATTTCACGAAGAGTTCTCCAAGCGGATGTCGAGTATGTATCTGTGAGTCTAATAAAGAAATTGAATATAATAAAGAAATTAGGAAAGCCAAGAGAGCATCGTGCAGGAAGCTACGCGAGAAGGTTGAGTTTTTGCCTCGCAGTGCGAGACTACACAAAATGCTATCGAAAGCTAAACCTAATCAGATCGGGCTTCTTAAAAAGCCTAATGGTAACTTAACTAACAGCGTAACAGAAACATTGGAGTAACTTGCGTCAACCCATTTCCCAGGGTCAGAAAACACTTCTGCCTTAAATTCTTTCAGAGCCCTACGAAGGTCTTGTAATAATAACTGGTAACCATTTAAAACAAGCTGGGAGGATGGAATAATTCCCATCCAACTACAGAGGGATATCGATATAATTCTTTCCTATCCGGTAAAAATCTTCAGAGCATGTATTGTATGGGGATATATTCCAGAACGGTGGACAGCTGTCCAAAAAAGGCATTAAAGCTTATTTGGAGCAGTTACAATAATTTTTTATGAAGTTTTAACTTACTATTTTAGGGAATTCGGCCGATTTGTTGTCACAACTGCCTTTTAGATAGGTAATTGGTTCACATTGATGATAATAATGAAGAAATTAAGTTTAAACTAAACACTAAATAAAGTAATGTAGTTCATCTAAATTATAAATAATTAAATCCAATACCAGTACAGAAATTACAGTACAGAAGTTATTCGTATGCCAGCCTAAAAGTACGCAGACCTGCGATGAGGAGCAGCGTTGAAGGTGAGAACTGGCTCATATTAAACGTAACTACAAAGGTGAATCCAGCTTAAAATGGAGAGTTGTGTCCCATGTTATGCCCATGCTTAGCGACTTCACGTTTTGTTGTTGTCATATCACTCTTTGAGATCAAACGACTTGCTTCGTTGTTCGTAATGCGTGCAGAAACAGTGTTGAATAATTATCTTGTGCACGTATTCAAGTCAATAAGTGTCCTTTACCATCTTTGGCTACATCACCTACAATCAGTTGAGATAGGTATTAGTCTCAACAGATTGTATTTTCAGTGGCTTTTGTAAGTTTTTTTTAATAGAATATGGATGACAAACGATCACACAGTCCACCTGATGGTAAGTGGATGGCTGTGGCCCATATACATCTACATATATCCTCGATTAACCCTTCAATACATATAAAAATCCCATACAGTCGCATGCGTCCGTCCAATCCCGAGCGGTCGCATTCGACCGCACATACTCACAGCACTTTAAACCATTAAAACTTATATTTATAGACTACTTTTCTGTGAAGAAGTTTGGCATTATAAAATCTATACAACATTCTTTGTGGTCTAAGCAAAAGTCATGTTTACTTCATTACAAAAATATTTTATTGTATTTTGAAAACAAAAAAAGACGTGACGCACTCGGGGACTGCCGCGGTAAAGTTATTGCATAGCATTTTGTATCAACTTATTTTTTTACTTATTTTATTTATGCAGTATTTCTTTTTCTTTGATATTAATTCAAGTTACACTTTTTGAGCGTGGTGACCGATAAGAAAACAATTTTTTTTCTTTTATTATAATAATAAATGCACTTTGTTCATTCATATTCAAAACACTTTATACACAAATTTTACAAGTACAGCTATTCATTGTTGTACATAAATACCTATACACCTATATACTTTCTCATAAACAGCTGCTTATGTATTCGTCCGATTTCGGAGCAGCACGTCTCGATTCGTGCGAGTTTCGTAGAGTCGTACAATACGTCTAGTTGTGTAACGTTGCACGTACATGTATGCATAATTATAATTAAACGGTTTATTAAAATTAAATAAACATTTAATAAACTAAATAAAAATAAAATAAAAGTTATTAACAAAAATAATTCTATAATTAACTTAGGTATCCTATTAATAAAACAAATTAGTAAACTAAAAGAACGAATTAAATAATAAATCAAATATTAAAATATTGTATTTCGAACAAACACTCTGACGCTTCGTTACTCTATGCGCTTTGCAACTCTCGCGCCAGAGTTTTACCCGGCCGGTATTATTCCACGGCGTCGCGCTCCCGACCATTCTCCGCCCGAGCGCCCTGGGAGGCGCACACTACCACTGCAGCCGCGTTCACAAGCTCTGCTTTGTGTCCTCGTACGCCCTTGCAAATTTTAATCCCATTTTGGAAAAAGTTTAAAATAATATAATAATTCCGGCACTGTGGCCGTATAGTTTTTTTGTTAATTCTCGTCACCGAGACCTCCGTATCGTCTTGCACCCCGTAAGGGTAAGTATTGAAACGTTACCTAGTTTTAAGTAGTGAAAGTGTTTTATAGGTAGTGTAATTTGATCATGCCAGGCTGTTTGCTTTTAGCTATTTAATTGCCACGTTATTAGTGTTATTTGCATGTAAGTAATGTATGTAGCCGCTGTGCGCGTTGGCAAAAGTACCGTTACAAAATGGCGTCTCATACATTTCGCACCGCGATCAAATATCGCAAGTCACCATCATGTTTCAACCAATGCACAGCCTAAATTAGTTATCCTGTTACATTTAAACAGTATTTTACACTTGCCGTAATTTTAATTCATGTGTATTTTAATTTGCGCCTCACCGCTATGACGCTTGCCTTCCATTCCGCCTTGTAACTCCGTTCTGATTATGAACACCCGCCAGCTACTCTCTGTGCTCCCATCTACTGCTAGCCTGCGATATACCGGGGGTTCATAATCGGCGGCATTTTATTATCTGAACCTAAATGTGGACGACGTTGTTTCCAGGGTGCAATTTTACGACTACAACCGTGGCGGTCGTCCTTTTTTAAGAGGGCCTAGGCCTCCCCTCGACGCCGCCACCGCCACAGCCAGCTGCCCACGGCGCTCCCCCGTGAACAGTCCAACCCCCCGGCCCTGCTCGACCACCTCGCGGCCACATAGGGGAGTACCTGACCCTGCCAGTGAAGCCAGACGGGCACTTTTTTTAAAATTATCGGAACCACGCCCACGACCTTTCTTTTACCAATATATAATTTTTTTATGACTGGTTGTTGCCTTATTTTAAACCCTAACCGCCTCACTGGCGCCCATAAACGTGGTAAAAAAAGGTCTGGTTTCACTGCGTAGGAGTAGTTGGTGCTGTGTCGTTTTGTGCTTGTGAAACGTTTTTGTTTTTTTTGTTTTTTGGTTGCAGCAACTAATGTGTACGAATTTCATTATTGTGTTTGTTTTAGGAATTTTATTGAATTTCAATTGATTTATTTATTTACTTTTATTATTTGAGAGATCATAAACTTTAATCCCTAACTAAGAATTTGTTTAGTTTCGAACAACTTCTCGTAATCACTCTATGCCGTGCACTACCCTATGTTGCTTACGTTCTATCATTGTACAGAGTAGTTAGCGTGCAGAGTGGTCACTGTGTAATCTGTGATAGGGTAAATTTAATATTGTTCCGAGGTATTACTATTCTATTCTGCAGTAGGTTTTTTTTCTCGTGGTTTTTTTTTCTGTGATATTATTATTATTGAAATTTTATGAATTGTAACTATTCCCTATTGTTGCTGCAGAACTCTAGTTCAGTTGAGTCACGCATGCGTTGGTAGTATTTTAAATTATTCAATCAATTGTTTTTTATTTTAATTCTTAGGCATATTATTATTATCTTGTTGTTGTTTTATTTAATTGTTCGAGTACACATTAGTTGCGTATTTTAATTTTTTGTTGCGCTGCTTCTTTTATTTTGGTGGCAGTTGCTTTATTCTTTTTACTGCTTCTTTTATACGCCAATCGTTTTAGTCAACCAGAACGTTCTTAGTACCTGTTATTATAATTGTAACGGAACGGAGTAGATTAAGTCAGTAACGACTCAACACTTACCTCTTTGCGGTTATACGCGTGTTATAATGGCGCACTCGGTTAAATTCCTATCGTTGCAAAAGTCGGAGTTAGAATACGAAGTTGCCATTAGAGGTGCCACCCCGGCTGACACAGTCAGAGAGTTACGCGAGCAGATTGCTAAATTAGGTCCACTCTTTCCTTCGGAGGACATTCTCGAGAGCGTTTTGTCTGTCGGCGATGATTTAAAGGGAGTCAGCGATGCTTTAATTAAGCTAAGAGCATATATCGAGGCGCCTAGCGATGGGAATGCGTTGCTTCGTGCTCGCAACCTCATTAACCACCTCCATCATCGACTCAACCGTATAGTTTGTGATAGCACGACCCAGCAAGGGGTGGTGGATACGTGTGTTTCGGAATACAGGCAACTTTTGGAACGCTATAATGCTATTACTGCTACTGATTCCACCCCTTCTCTGGCATCTAGAGACCCTCAGTCTACTGCTGCTTTACCTCTCAACGTTAACGTAACTTGTGAGCGCGGCGTGGCTAGTGAGTTCACTAAGTTTAAGTTCGACGGCAAATCTTGCGTTCGTGCATTTATCCAGCGCATCAATGAATACAGCCAGTCGAGGAATATACCGGGGGAAAAACTGCTGTCTTACTGCGCTGAGATTTTTACCGGCGATGCCTTGCATTGGTATCGTGCCATTCGGGACCAGGTATCTAATTGGGACGAGTTAGTTTCCCTTCTTAGAGAAGATTTCGACCAGGCCGATTATGATTACAGACTCTTGTCGGAGATTCGGGCCAGAACTCAGGGCGAGTCTGAAAATATAACTATTTACATTTCTATTATGACTGGGCTATTCTCACGTTTGTCCAAGAGCCTGTCTAACGAAGACAAACTTGAGATCATTTTACATAACATCCGCCCATGCTACGCCAGCACCTTAGCTTCTGTCCCGAAGATCTCAGACCTCGACACCTTGCGTTCGCTCTGTCGTAATTACGAGAACATTCAGGCTCGCCTAGTGGGATTCCACGAACCTCCGAAGGTCTCTTCAGGAACACTGGCGCCAGAGTTTGCTTACGCTGGTCAGTCTGCAAGTGGGTTTAATCAAGGCAGCGGCCAAAGTTTCAATAAAAGACCTTACAATAACTTTTACAATAGAAGCAACAATAATTACAATACAGGTAATAAAACTTATACTAAAAATAATAATTATGTGCATGCGGTGCAACAGCAGTACCAAAAAGTCTCCTTATTGTCCTAGGTGTCGTAATAACACCCACAACCTTCGTCAATGCAAAGCAAATAGGGATAGAATATTTTGTTTTGTTTGTGGCCAGGAAGGCGTCAAGTCACCAGACTGTTCGAAGTGTGGCAAGGATAAACCGAGCACTTCAAAAAACTGATAGACCAGAAGAATTGTACTGAAGTCCTGCCACCCAAGTTTGACCAAGAGGATTGGCAGAGCTGGCTTAACACTGTTAATGTTTTCTTCAATTCTTATAAAGTTGATACAATTCTGCTGGACAAACCATTGCATGATCCTAGACCTTACGCTTGTGTACAAATCAATGATTTTAAGCTATTTGGCCTCTTAGATTCAGGCTCAGCTGTGTCCATTTTAGGTGATAAAGCTTATAGGAAGCTAGAGGAACGGGGTTTACAGCTGCATAGGGACAACTTAATTACAGTCACGGCTGCTGGGGGTCAATCTATGACCAGCATTGGCTATATGTTTCTCCCTATAAACTTTGAGAATGAGTACCATATAATTAAGTCATTTGTTGTGCCAGACATCAATATTGATCTCGTGTTGGGGATCGATTTTTGGCGCGAGTTTAACATTTTTCCTAGACATTTCTCAAGCATTACATTTTCTAATGCCGCAGTATTGAATGCTAGCCTTAGTACCGATTCTACCACTTTCATACAAGCGTATGACCACTTAACTGTTTCGGAGAGATCAGTGGCGGATGACATCATTTCTCAATTTAGCGACATTTCCGCCGAACGTCGGGGTTTGGGCGAGACGAGTTTGGTCACTCACCGTATTGATACGGGAGATGCTGAGCCAGTTCGTCAAAGGTACTATAGGTTGTCTCCAGAGAAGCAGCGGATCCTTGCCGAGCAGGTCGACGAGATGCTGGCTCTGGACGTAATTGAGCAGTGCGAAAGTGCTTGGTCATCACCAGTTCTCATTGTTACGAAGAAAAACGGTCAGCCTCGGTTTTGCCTCGACAGCCGCAAGCTCAATTCCATCACGAAGCGCGACGCCTATAGTCTACCCTACATTTCCGAGATCTTGGATAATCTTCGCGATGCTCGCTACTTATCTAGTATCGATTTATCCAAAGCCTTTTGGCAGATACCTATAGCACAGGAGGACCGGGACGAGACTGCTTTTTATGTGCCTAATCGCGGTACCTATCGTTTTAAGCGCACTGCTTTTGGTTTAACTAACGCCCCGGCTACACAGCAAAGGTTGGTTGATCTGTTATTTAGGGAATTTGACCTCAAAGTCTTTGCATACCTAGACGACATTATTATCGTCTCAAACGACTTCAATTCCCATGTTTCCCTGTTACTTCGGGTTCTTAATAAGCTGAAACAGGCCAACCTCACTGTAAACCTAGAGAAATGTCAATTCTTCCGCAGTCAGCTCAAATACCTGGGTTACGTCGTTGATAGTAGTGGTTTACGTACCGATCCTGAGAAGGTGGAAGCAATCCTCAATTACCCGACACCTACATGTCGTAAGGACGTTAAGCGCTTCCTCGGGACTGCTACTTGGTATCGTCGTTTCGTCCCCAATTTTAGTACCATTGCAGGCCCCTTAAACAAGTTAACTTCGAGTAAGAAGGGTGGACCACCTTTTGCCTGGTCTGCCGAAGCTGATGCTGCCTTCAAGAAACTTAAGGAGTGTTTAGTTTCCGCTCCTGTTCTTTCCTGCCCTGACTACGATAAGCCATTCGAAGTACACACCGATGCCAGCAATTACGGCGTGGGTGCGATGCTGACGCAGACTATAGATGGTAAGGAGCACCCCGTTGCTTATATGAGCAAGTCGTTGTCAGCAGCAGAGAGGAACTACAGTATAACGGAGCGTGAGACATTAGCTGTCGTCATCGCCCTGGAGCACTGGAGGTGTTACTTGGAGAACGGTAGGCCATTCACTGTCTATACTGATCACAGTGCGTTAAAATGGTTTCTGTCTCTCAGGAACCCTACCGGTAGATTAGCTCGCTGGGGTGTAAGATTGTCCTCATTTCATTTAGAATTCAAGCATCGTAAGGGTGTGGACAATGTGATCCCCGATGCCCTCTCTAGAGCTCTTCCCGTCTCGGCGATTAGTACTTCCGGTTCGAACATGGTGACATCGGATTCTTGGTACAAAAATATTTATAATTCTTGCCTTTCTAAGCCGCAAACTTTCCCGAATTTCATTATCAAGGATGGCAAGTTATTCAGGCGTGCCAAGAATAATCACTCACTTTCATCCGAGTTCTTATGGAAGGAGGTTGTACCTTTTGAGCTACGCGAGCAGGTGATCAACGAGAATCATGCGGAACCCACGTCTGGACATCTCGGCGTTTTTAAAACATACCATCGTATTGCCTTGCGCTACTTTTGGCCTGGTATGCACCAGGACGTGGTGAGGTTCGTTGCCTCCTGCGAGAAGTGCTTGTCTTACAAGACTCAAAATCACCAAACCTTGGGAGAAATGGGCCGCCCGAAGCAGTGTTCTAGGCTATTTCAAATGATTTCAATTGATTTGATGGGCCCCTTGCCTGTCACTAGGAAGCAGAACACTTATATCTTCGTAGTCACATGCTGCTTCTCGAAATATTGCCTAATTTCCCCATTAAGAAGTGCTACTGCCACTACAGTCACGAAGTTACTGGAAGAGTCTGTTTTCCTCGTCCATGGTGTCCCTCAGACCATATTTTTGGACAATGGCAGCCAGTTTATTTCGAAGGTCACTGAGTCACTTTTCCATCGTTATAAGGTCCCTAACGTGTTCTTCACGCCAAAGTACACCCCTCAAATTAATTTGGTAGAACGACATAATCGTTCAATTATCACGTGTATCTCAACTTTCGTGGACAACGATCATCGCAGTTGGGATACATATATTCCGAAGGTTCAGTTCGCCCTCAACAATTCGGTGAGTGAGGCGACTGGTTTCACTCCATCCTTCCTGGTGTTCGGCAGGGAGCTCGTTACATGTGGCTCGCATTATTTAGATAACGATTTAGGCGATGAGGTTTTATTCCTTCCCCGTGACATCTACGCGGAAGATTTGGGTTGTCTTAAGGAAGTTTTCGATACTGTAAAGGCCAAATTGTGGCATGCTCATGCTAAAAACTCAACCCACTATAACCTTCGGCGCAAGCCTATGGAATTTAACATTGGTGACACTGTGATGAAACGCGCATATGTTTTAAGTGATAAGGATAAGTTCTTTAGTAAAAAACTTGCGCCAAAATTTATTAAATGTCGCGTCATCGGTAAAAAGTCACCCCTAGTTTACATCCTGGCTGACATGTCTGGGAAAGATATTGGCACCTGGCACATCAAGGATTTGAAATTAAGAGGACACAATACTTAGTCATATATGCATACACTTTTTTTTTAAAGTGGCACTTCCCCGTGTGGTGTCGGGTTAGAATAGCACCACCCCATTTCTTCCTGTGGGTGTCGTAAAAGTCGACTAAGGGATAGGGTAGTAGTGTGTTGTGGGAGATGGGCTAGCAACCATCACTGCAATATCACAAGATCTCCATGTTACACCTACAAGTACACTTAATTAAGTTGCATGTGTTCTGCTTGTTACTTAGGAATACACTAGCGTTATATTTATATATATACATGGTGCTCGTTTTACCCTGCTCACACTTTTACATCTTTAGCTCTAGGTATTCGTATGGGTCTTCCAGTCTAGCCGATGCTGGAACACCTTGCCAAATGACAGGATGCGTCAACTACCCTATTGATGTTCGTTGACGCTGATATAATCGCGTGAAGTATGAGAGATGTTGTATAAAAGGATAATGCGAATACATAACAATTTAGAGCGGATTTTATTAATTAAGAGTAATAAAATACTTATGTAGCGCGCGGGGTACTGTAACGTTGCACGTACATGTATGCATAATTATAATTAAACGGTTTATTAAAATTAAATAAACATTTAATAAACTAAATAAAAATAAAATAAAAGTTATTAACAAAAATAATTCTATAATTAACTTAGGTATCCTATTAATAAAACAAATCAGTAAACTAAAAGAACGAATTAAATAATAAATCAAATATTAAAATATTGTATTTCGAACAAACACTCTGACGCTTCGTTACTCTATGCGCTTTGCAACTCTCGCGCCAGAGTTTTACCCGGCCGGTATTATTCCACGGCGTCGCGCTCCCGACCATTCTCCGCCCGAGCGCCCTGGGAGGCGCACACTACCACTGCAGCCGCGTTCACAAGCTCTGCTTTGTGTCCTCGTACGCGCTTGCAAATTTTAATCCCATTTTGGAAAAAAGTTTAAAATAATATAATAATTCCGGCACTGTGGCCGTATAGTTTTTTTGTTAATTCTCGTCACCGAGACCTCCGTATCGTCTTGCACCCCGTAAGGGTAAGTGTTGAAACGTTACCTAGTTTTAAGTAGTGAAAGTGTTTTATAGGTAGTGTAATTTGATCATGCCAGGCTGTTTGCTTTTAGCTATTTAATTGCCACGTTATTAGTGTTATTTGCATGTAAGTAATGTATGTAGCCGCTGTGCGCGTTGGCAAAAGTACCGTTACAAAATGGCGTCTCATACATTTCGCACCGCGATCAAATATCGCAAGTCACCATCATGTTTCAACCAATGCACAGCCTAAATTAGTTATCCTGGTACATTTAAATACCTAGGTGGATTGAAAAGTACTCGGCCTAACACAGATCCATTCAATTCTAAAAATCAAATCTACCCACATTATTTAGTTCAGTTCAGACTAGTTCATTGTGTGAAGTTCGAAACGTGTGCGATAATTAGTTGTGATTTTATAAATTTATTAACAAAGGAATCGGACGTAATTTCCGCGAATGGAGCAAATCGAGCAGCGTGCCGTCATTAAGTACCTCCATAAGAAGGGGCTATCATCAAAAGCCATCCATGATGACATGGTCAGTACATTAAGCGATTGTGCTCTGTCATATTCATCCGTCAAAAAATGGATAGCAGAATTTAAGCGTGGTAGAGAGAGTGTGAAAGATGAACCCCGCTCTGGAAGGCCTTCGACGTCAACTACTGACAAAAATATTAAAAAAGTACTTGATTTAATAATGGGAGACCGCAGATTAAAAATTAGAGAGATAGCCGAGATTATAGGCATCTCTTATGAACGAACTCAAAACATCATTGTCAACGAGTTGGGTTTCCACAAGGTGTCTGCGAGGTGGGTTCCGCGACTGCTTTCAGTTGAACAAAAAAGGACGCGATTGACTATTTCACGCGACTGTTTGGAGTTATTTGAAGCCGATGCAGATGATTTTTTGAATTGTTTTGTTACTATGGACGAAACATGGGTTCATTACTGTACACCGGAAACAAAACAACAATCAAAACAGTGGAGAAGACCTGGTTCACCACCCCCTAAAAAGGCTAAGTCGATTTTGCCGGCAAATAAGGTGATAGCTTCAGTATTCTGGGACTCGAAAGGTGTGATTATGATTGATTATCTTGAAAGGGGTCAGACTATAAACTCTGATTACTACTGCACCTTACTACGTCGTTTACGAGAGGAAATAAAAGAAAAACGTCGAGGAATGCTCAGAATAAATGTCCTGTTTCATCAAGATAACGCCCGTGTTCACAGTTCAGTACAGTCAATGGCTGAAATTCACAACTGTGGCTTTGAACTGTTACCGCATACGCCGTATTCACCTGATCTGGCACCATCAGACTTCTTTCTGTTCCCTAACCTAAAAAAGCACTTGGGAGGTCAAAGATTTTCGACAAACGTCGAGGTCAAAGCAGCTGTAGACGCATATTTTGACTCTAAGGAAGAATCATTTTTTTTCAACGGTCTAAATGCTTGGAAGGGGGAGGTGGCAAAAGTGTATTGAACTTGATGGTGATTATGTAGAAAAATAAAAATATAACTGATTTAGTATGTGTTTATTTTCTTGGTTAGGCCGAGTACTTTTCAATCCACCCTCGTAGTATTTTACACTTGCCGTAATTTTAATTCATGTGTATTTTAATTTGCGCCTCACCGCTATGACGCTTGCCTTCCATTCCGCCTTGTAACTCCGTTCTGATTATGAACACCCGCCAGCTACTCTCTGTGCTCCCATCTACTGCTAGCCTGCGATATACCGGGGGTTCATAATCGGCGGCATTTTATTACCTGGACCTAAATGTGGACGACGTTGTTTCCAGGGTGCAATTTTACGACTACAACCGTGGCGGTCGTCCTTTTTTAAGAGGGCCTAGGCCTCCCCTCGACGCCGCCACCGCCACAGCCAGCTGCCCACGGCGCTCCCCGTGAACAGTCCAACCCCCCGGCCCTGCTCGACCACCTCGCGGCCACATAGGGGAGTACCTGACCCTGCCAGTGAAGCCAGACGGGCACTTTTTTAAAATTATCGGAACCACGCCCACGACCTTTCTTTTACCAATATATAATTTTTTTATGACTGGTTGTTGCCTTATTTTAAACCCTAACCGCCTCAGTTGCACGCACACAAACACCGTGTTGAAGACTGCCGAAAAGAAACGACGTTAGACAATGCACGGCCTTCAAGCCACACCTCTGTGTCCGTCGGAGTGGGGAGCGTGAGGTTTTTTCGTTACGGAATTTCTGGATTCGGTCCCCGCGCTCAAGGCCCGCGATAGAAGCTATGCAATAGCTTAAAAAAATATACCAAGCGGAAGTCTTCAGCGTGAAACCCCAATTATTTATATATATTTACTCGAAATTATGTACCTAAAAATATAAACTATATTCACACAAAAACTTTCATTACTATTGTTACGAGCTTAGGGTTCGTGACAATAAAAATTGTCGATAAAATTACCTAAATTAACACTTTAATTTACTTTACACAAATTAAAACTAAAAACACTAATAATTAAACACACTAATTCACTTAATTCCGCTCCGAAGCTTCGCCTGTGTCGCCGAGTTCAACTCTACCCGATCGCATCTTGCAGCGCCTACTTATATAAATTAGCAAAATATCCAGAATGTTCAAGTAAACACGCGCAAGGTACCGAGAGTTCGAGTTCTAAACTTCAAGAAGTTTAGTTCTACGGTTCGAGACTAGATGGCGCTAGTGCATCGTCGACTTGAGCGCGTAACACTGCCCCCTCCTAAGACATGCTCGTCCCGAGCATTATCGGCCCCATAATAACGCGCCAAGCGATCCACATGGACGATCTTAGGAGTCCCTCTTGCGCCTTTCTGTAACGACTCCGCAATGTCAAGGGCTGTTCTATCCCGTGGTGCACCAACATTGTACAATTTCGGTGCTCCTCTACTACGTGTCTGAGGTCCCCGCACGGCCGCACAACTTGTACATGTACGACACCAATCCTCGACATCGTCACGATAATGGACCCAGTAAAACTGTTCTCGGACCTTCAGTAGAGTTCGTTTAACTCCCAGATGGACTCTTGAACGACCATTATGGCACAGCTGTAGAACATTCGGCACTTTAGCTTTAGGGACAACCATTTGCAAACGACAGCTGTCCCTTCGACCATTGTCCCATTTACGGCACAGGACTCCATCCTGAATCAGCAAGCTGCCCCATTGGGCCCAATAGCTTTTCGTGGTTGAACTCATCGCTGAGACGTCCCTCCACTTAGGCTTGGTAGCACGGGCCTTCATCCATCCCAGAATCGGCTTGACGTCCGGATCTTCCTGCTGTGCATGTCGTAGGCTGTCCTTCCACCCGTTGCTGAGGTGGTCTGTCCTGAGCATCCTCACGGATACCACTTTCTTACTCTCTTGCCTACTACAATGGTTGCAATCTTCAGGACAAGGTCTTCTTGTCAATGCATCTGCGTTGCCGTGAGATTTCCCGCTGCGGTGTCTGATAGTAAAATCGTATTCCTGCTGCTGCTGGGCGGTGCTGTTAGCCGCACTTCCTTTCTGAGACCGTTCACCTTCCCTTCCTAGGGTGTGCTTAGGGCAGCTGGACCGAAGATGGCCCCTTTCCCCACAGCCATAGCACCTAGGGCTGTATCTTTTATTGTGGTCGCGAACCGTAACTGCTGTAACCTCCCTAGCGTGAGGTGAACGATGATCCTGTCGCCGCCAGGCAGTGTCGTTAGCTGTACTACCCTCTCGAGATCGATCAACTCTCCTTTCCACGGTTAGTTTAGGGCAGCTGGATCGAAGATGGCCCTTTTCCCCACAGCCATAGCACCTTGGGCTGTATCCTTTGTTGCGGTCGCGAACTGTAGCTGCTGCAACCTCCCTGACGCGATGGGAACGATGATCCTGCCGCACGGCTTCCACTTCCAGTGCATGGGCCAAGGCGTCCTTAAGCGTCTCGTGGTGACCGAGCCTCACAGCGGCTCTGACTTCCAGGTCGCGGATGCCGTCGATGAATGTCTGCACCAGGTTCCCTTCAATGAGCGCAGGTACAGACCGGTATGCTTTTCGCACCAGCTTCTCCACTTCTAGAGCCCACTGCTGCAGGTTTTCGTTGATGCGCTGCACACGATCTTTAAACTGCGTACGAAAGACCTGTTCCAGGTGAGCGTCGCCATATCTCGCCTCCAATGCCTCAAGGAGTTGCTCATAAGTCACTTCCTCACCGAGAGCTTCCAGAACTGTTAAGGCCTGGTCGCGCAGGCCTAGTGTGAGAGCAGTCATGGCCTGACTTTTATTCCAGCCGTTCGCCTTCATAACAGCCTCGAACTGGATTTTGTAGGCTGACCAGGAAGAGGTCCCGTCGAACGGCGGCACTTTGAATCCACGTAGCGAAGGTGTTGTAGCTACTACGGGAGCTGTTGTTCCATCTCCAAGTTTGAGTTCGTCCAGTGATTTCTTCATGTCGGCCATTACGTTGTCAACCCGATTGTTTACTTGGTCGATTCGGGTTTCAGCTTTCTCGATTCGGTTTTCAGCTTTCGCGATTTGGGTTTCAGCTTCCGACAGGCGGTTGTCATGCTGAGCAACCCTATCCTTCACCTCCTTTATCTCCTTCCCGAAGGTAGCGTGAAGGTCCTTCATGAGGAGCATCTGTTTCTCCTGTCGGCGTGCCAGTTCCTCTTGTCCGCTCTGCAGCTGCTCTTTCAACTGACGGACCTGTTCCTCCTGTCCGCGAGCCTGCTCCTCCTGTCGGCGAGCCTGCTCCTCCTGTCGGCGAGCCTGCTCCTCCTGTCGGCGAGCCTGCTCCTGCAGCATCACCATCAGAGCACCTAAGTCAGGTGCTGCAGATGTAGGAGCTACCGACGGGCCTGCAGCCGGTGGCTGGCCCTCCGACGTCTGCGGCGTTGCACCAGCAAATCTTCGTTGTTCCGTCTCCTGCTGGCGTTGACTTCGGGTACGGACACCTTCCGTTTCCTCCTTAGGTAAAATCGGCATTATTTTATCCCACTTCTGACACCAATTGTTACGAGCTTAGGGTTCGTGACAATAAAAATTGCCGATAAAATTACCTAAATTAACACTTTAATTTACTTTACACAAATTAAAACTAAAAACACTAATAATTAAACACACTAATTCACTTAATTCCGCTCCGAAGCTTCGCCTGTGTCGCCGAGTTCAACTCTACCCGATCGCATCTTGCAGCGCCTACTTATATAAATTAGCAAAATATCCAGAATGTTCAAGTAGACACGCGCAAGGTACCGGGAGTTCGAGTTCTAAACTTCAAGAAGTTTAGTTCTTCGGTTCGAGACTAGATGGCGCTAGTGTATCGTCGACTTGAGCGCGTAACACTATTTTACAGTAAAACACTAATAAAACACTAGAAACATCCAAAAATCAACACAATAACATTTACACGAAAATGGCTTACGAAATGAACATAGATTATAAATAAATATCCATAGACTAACTGACTTTTTATTCCACTAAAGGATAGAAAATTTCATACCTATCGATTCTATTATGCCAAACTTCTTCACAGAAAATTAGTCTCTATACATAAGTATTTAGGGGTTATAGTGCTGTGGGTGGGTGCGGTCACATTTGACCTCTTGAATTATGACAGAATATCGCCACGGTCAAATTTGGACGCTTGGTAGTTAAAAGGTTAAGAATGTGAATCCAGATTCGTTGTCTGACTGAGGACTGACTAAGATAGAATGCTTCGTTTTCAGTAAAAAGGTCTCTGGTTCTTTACACTCACCATACCAAACACAGAAACATTAAGCTGCTATTTTACGCTGGTATTCTGTAAGACCGTGGTCCTACCCCGTTCGAGCTGACCCATTCGTGTAGCAACCATAGTATAGCTGCAGCGGTGTTCTACCACTTACACATACTACAAATTTCAAAACATGTTTAGCAGTTATGCAGTTATGTTGATGTTCTTTTTTTGAACTAACTGCTAATACTAACAGTATTTGACTAATATTTCACTTGTAATTAAAAATCATACGTCTTCCTCTATACACGACAGACCTAATCTCAATCGATTATAATTATTTAGTGATCCGATACCCATATAAAGAGATAGCAGAAATATAAACGAAGTGAGGGTAAATATTTCGATGACGAAGAATTTTTTCAAAATTACCCGGCAATTTTATATAAAACATGTATATTGCTGCAAAAACTCCACTTTTATGTTGAGATTATGATTATATATATTTATCTTATATATAGATACGATTTTTCTTTCAAAAACATCGTCACAGTTGGGACGTTACCTTAATATAAGCTCTTGTAAACTAGCTATCCAATAATACAATTGTTCTCTACTAAAATAACAACTTGCGCAACTTCACAACAAAAAAAGTGAAAGATTTATGAAATAAAATTTGCAATACTGTTGTTATAAATTCTTTGTGCGACTACTGCGTGATCAAAGAGTACTAGACTGTATATCAAGATCCTATTTTCGACTTCCAGGTGGTACGAAACGCAGCATTGTTTTGTTGCTTCGTGCTGGCGTTCTGTGGAAGCGTTGTCCTACAAGGTTTAACTGACTCAGTCGTATTGCAGCCATAATATAGCTGCAGCCTGGCTCTACCATGTAAACGTACGTGCCACATATTATGCAATACTGACAGTGGAAGGAGTTTGGAATTTTTTGTCATAATTTAAACAAATTAAAAAGCCATGGCATTTACGGATTGGTAATGTTTTAAGATAACATTCGTTGCAAATCATTTTAATTGCAGCTTGCAAACTGTTAGGCGTTAATACTTCCAAAACTGCAAAAAAATCTACTTGATAAAGGCCATTTTACATTTATTTTACTTTAACTAGGAATGGGCTATTTTAATTGAATTAAGAAACCTGTTCCAAATATTTCTGTTTGTGAAATAAAATATGAAATGTCAGTTGCAGTAGTCGGTTCTAAAATAACAGTACCCGTTATCACGCGACGAGTTTTGATAGGAACTTTATTAAAAATATGTAATGTTGTGTCTTGTTACGTCTATTCTGTACAATTGACCGAAGGATATATATGTGGTCTCTGGTACTAAAGCCTTGAAAACCGGTTTTTTTTGGGAGTCTAGTTGTCATCAAGTCTACATACGAGACAATTTATAATGACTTACAAAACACGTAACGTGAAGTGTATATTGTTCTTCCCGTAGATACAGTGAAGACGTGGTACTCGTAAGAGACGCAGAAAGTTGATGGATGCAGGTGGCATCTTTAGGAAAGCTTATGCTCAGTAGTGAATTTGTGAAGGAATATTATGATGAATGAAGATTTTTAGTGCATTAGATTTGTTTCTTTATATCTCACTCTGACTTAACATTGGACGCACGTATTAATAAAATAAGGCTACTGAAGTTTTGGGTTTTATCATCCTAAAAACGGCATTGCTTTGGCTTTGAATCGTTCGACCTATTATTTGCTTGTGTAATAAGTTTTGCAGATCAAGGGTAAAGTTCTAAAACTAAAATATTTGTATATAGCTGAATGCGAATACAAACATATAACAAGAACAGAATGCGAATAAAGGCATATAACAAGAACGTGTTTAACTTATTTTATCACTTTTCACTATTACCGTGTAGTGGCGGTTGAGAATATATACTACCCGTGGGTGTCGTAAGAGGTGACAGAGGGAAACAGGCAGGATATGGGCGGCAGAATCTTCTTGATAACAGCAATTATACAATAAAAACTGCGGTTGCTAACCCGCTCGCCAAGCGTGGCATCATCATTCTCTAAACCATTTCCCATTATCTGGGGTCGGCGCAGTAAGTCTTCTTGTTCCATTCCTCTCTATCAGCCGTCATTTCCATACTTACTCCTTTCATTCTCATATCACTCTTCACACAGTCGATCCATCCTTTATTCGGCCTTCCTCTGCCCGTGTGTCCCCCCCACATTCATATTCAACACTCGTTTTGTGACATGACTTTCATCCCTCCGCATCACATGCCCAAACCATGCCAATCTGCTTCCTCTCACCTTTTCTACCACTGGCGCTACTTTCAGGCTTCCTCTTATATACTCATTCCTTATCTTATCCATCCTTGTCACACCACACATCCATCGTAACATTCTCATTTCATTCGCATGCAATCAATTTTCATCCTTCTTCTTGACGGCAAATATGGCAAAAATCCCCATGAGCAACAACATAAACAAACGGCCTCTAGTCCGCGGCGTCCCCGCTATTCCTCGCTACGGTGGCGACCATGGTAACGGCGGGGCAGGGGTGCTAAGAATCTCCGGGGGAGGTCTGATCTGGTCTGATCCCGACATTTCACCTGTCCCGTCCTTCAGATAAGGACGCGACAGGTGAAATGTCGGGTTCAGAAGGGGTCACGTCTGCGTCAGCGTCAGCATCATCAGGAACATCCAATACGTCAGATTCTTCAGGCACTACGACCACAGAGGGTACCACCACGACAGAAACCACGGTTGCAACTGCCACCACGGCGGGGTCCGAGGAGAACGGACAGAAGGATGAAGCCGCACAGAAGGAGACGACCAAGAGGACTCCAGAGGATATTCCGGACAAGGGCGTTCATGGCTACGCCACAACTCTTAAGCCAAAGGGAGTCATTCGTCGCGCCAGGTCCATAAAGACCACGAGATCCTCAGTCAGGAGACGCGAGCTGGAAGCCAGAGAAGAATTAGTACGCATGGAGCTGAAGCAAGCCAAAGCTGCGGCGAATCAAGCCCGTGTCAGATTAGAGCTGGCACAGTGTAAAGAGGAGGACTCCGTGGACGAAGACCAGGAAGACAGAACAGCACAGTTGCAGAACTGGATCGAGACATCAGTAATGGAAAAAAAACAACATGGGAAAACACGAGCAACGAGGTCAGCACCCTCCGCAGGAGCCAAATGTGAAGCCTGAAGAGAACTCCTCAGCGACAAAAGGTACGAGCGAGATTCAATGGCGCTGACGATAGCATTGAAGGAAGCCCTTACCAGAAGAGGAGGACCAGTAGCTCAGCCAAAGTATATCCACGAGTTACCCTACTTCGATGACAACAGCAGCGAGTGGTTGGCCTTCAAGGTGGTCTACAAAGATACCGCCCCGATGTTCAACGCAGTCCAAAACATGTCTCGACTAAGAAGAGCACTAAAAAAATGCCTACAATTCTCAGGTTCCGATGGTATGACTTTACTGCAGCAACGAGAGAGAAAAGAGGGCGAGTTCTCCGACCTGACGATGGTCTCCAAGTTCCTGAACAGTGAAGCAGACAAATGTGGAGCCTTTGCGACCTCAGAAGAGAAGAGCGGGTTCAGAAGAACTCATCGACAAGCGACGCATTCTACAAGGGAAAAGGACTTCAAAGAAAGAGATTCAAGACAGTCAACAGAGAAGAATTGTCCTATGTGTCAAGGTGGACACTTCCTCGTCGACTGCCAGAAGTTCCAGAAGACGTCAGTGCAAGATCGATGGGCAACAGTAAAGAAAAGTTACGTTTGCTTCAAATGTCTTCAAGAGAAACATCGAAAGGAGAGCTGCAAGAAACCACCATGTAAGGAATGCAAGATCATCATTTGCTGCACGTCGAATCAGAAGACAGGACCTCAGGAGAGAAGAAGGCGGAAACACAAGAAGAAGTAGCAAGCGTCATGACATCAGTAAATGCAGTCAACAACGCAGGGGCATACCTGAAGATAGGTTCAGTAGAAATCTTCGGGCCAAAAGGATCCAAAAGAATATTGGCCCTCATGGATGAAGGGTCGACAGTGTCGCTTATTGATGAAAATGTAGCAAAAGAAGTCGGCGCTCAAGGCAACAGAGAGGAACTGGTCATCGAGACAGTAGGAGCCAGGCAAATCAAGAAGAAGGATTTTCAGACGCTGGACCTTGTAGTTGTAGTGAAGGGGGTTCATCAAGGAAGCAAGAAGAACTTGAAGAGAGTCCGAGATATCAACGAGCTGAAGCTTTCACCACAGTTCCTAGAGAAGAAAAGGATAGAATAATGCAAACATTTGAGGAAGATCGCCGACTCTCTTTATTATAAAGGGAGACCACAGCTGCTCATCGGTCAAGACAACTGGGAGCTAATAGTGACTCAAGAAGTAAGGAAAGGGAAACCAGGAGAATCAGTTGCTTCAAGGACAGGGCTTGGATGGGTGCTCCACGGATCAGATACCGGGGCTGTAAGAGTAGTACTTTCTTATTTATTCATGAACACGTGTCTACATGTCAGCACACCAGATGAAGAGATACATCAAGCCATCAAGGACCACTTTGCAATCGAGGCGCTTGGCATACAACCACGAAAACCCACCACAGATTCAGAAGGAAGAGCACTCGCCTTCCTAGAGAAGACCTGCAGAAGACTTGAAGATGGACGATTCGAAGCTGGACTCTTATGGAAAATGAAGATGAACAGATGCCTGAGAGCCACACGTCTGCCAAGAACCGGTTGTTCAATATCGAAAAGAAGATAGATGAGGACCCTCAGCTGAAGGCAGAATATATCAAGCAGATCAAGCATCTTATCGACAGCAAGTATGTAGAAGAAGCACCTGTGACACAAAAAGACTTCAAGAAGAAATGGTACCTCCCTCACTTCTTCGGGGTACATCCACTGAAGAAGAAGATAAGGATCGTCTTCGAAGCTGCAGCCAAGTTAAAGGGAAGAAGCCTCAGGACCAGATCTACTACAGTCACTCTTCGAGATACTACTAAGGTTTCGACAGGGCCCGCTAGCTGTGGCTGCCGACATCAAGGAAATATTTCTTCAAGTTCGCATTCGACCACAAGATAGAAATAGCCTGAGGTTTTTGTGGCGCTGGGCTCGCCGCGATGTGCCTCCGAAGGAGTACAGGATGACATCAGTTATCTTCGGCGCAACATCATCTCCGAGCACCGCAATCTATGTGAAGAACCGAAACGCAGCGGACTTCAAAGAGCAGTATGTATCCAGAGGCAGTAAGGGCGGTCGAGTTAAACCATTATATAGACGTACCTGCACAGCTTCCACTCAGAAGAGGACTTTAGAAAAGTGACGATGCAGGTGGACTGGTGGATATACAAGAAGGTAGGCTTCGAACTCAGGGGATGGGCGTCAAATCAACCCGAGCTGCTGCAAAACGTGAAGATCGACACTATTGAGAAGACAGAAGTGGACCTAGGCGAGAAGGAAGAGAAGACACTAGGACTGCGCTGGTTCACCAAAAGGGACTCCATCGGCTTCAGAGCAAACCTCCGAAACACGCCAGAGGAAATAACAAGGGGACTCAAGGTGCCTTCGAAGAGATCCACTGGATTTAGCATCACCAGTTCTCATCCAAGGCAAGAAGCTGCTTCAGAACATATGGCGAAGTGGCGTCGGTTGGGATGACGAAATAAAAGAAAGGGAGTACGAAGCATGAGCACCTACCTGGAGAAGAAGAAGCCTTCAAATTCCGCGATGCCTGGCGACACATTGCACCGAGGGGGAGCAACACACTTTCGTTGATGCGAGCGAGCTGGCGTATGCAGCGGCAGTTTATTGGAGGACAGAAGATCAAGATGGGACTTACCACGTCAGGTTAGTGGCAGCAAAGGCGAGAGTCACTCCATTGAAGCCAGTGTCCATACCGAGACTCGAACTACAGGCAGCCCTCCTAGGAAGCAGACTGGCTCATTCAGCAGAAGAGGAATTGGACCTGAAAGTAACAAAGAAAACATTTTGGACAGACTCCAGCATCGTACTTTCCTGGATAAAAACAGACCCGACAATACCTTCAAGACGTTTGTGGCTCATCGCTTGGTGGAGATAGAGGACCTCACCAAACCGCAAGACTGGAGATGGGTACCTACAGCACAGAATCCTGCAGATGACGCAACGCGCGACGTACCAGAAGACTTCAACTGCAACCACCGATGGTACACCGGACCAAGCGTCCTAAAAAAGGAAGAGGCACCTTGGCCGGCTCAAAGAACCTTCAAGAAGACAGCCACCGGCGAAGAGAAGGCATCATACGTCGCAGCAACAACACAAACAGCTCATCCATTACCAGACCCTGAGAGATTCTCTTCATGGAAGAGGCTTTGGCGAGCCACAGCGAGAGTACTGTAGTTTTTACAACTCTGCAGAAAAAGGGAGAAGGTCAACAAAAAATATCCCACTTGGAAAATGACACAAAGAAAAGGAACGAAGACTGTAGAGAAGCAACACAGATCTTCGAAAATAACAGAAAGGAAATATATACCGTTGGACACCGAACTATTTGAGCAAGCTGAAACTCTTGTGCTGAAAAGAAGTCAAGACAAAAGTTTCAGAGAAGACATCAAGTGCTTTCAACAAGGAAAGCAATAAGAGGGCAGCAGTAAATTGAAAAGGCTCGATGTGGTACTAGAAGAGGGTCTCCTGCGGTTGAAAGAAAGAATCGACGCGATACAGGGTGTGACCAGGGACTACAAACGACCCATCGTGCTCGACAGCAAGGACAAGACAACACAACTCATCATGGAAGAATTCCACTGCCGCTTCAATCATGGAAATCACGCAACGGTGAGAATGAAATACGACAACGCTTCTGAGTACTCGGTCTAAGGTCAGCGATCAAAGCAGTTCAGCATCAATGTCAATGGTGCAAAACAAAGAAAGCAAGACCGCAAGAAATACCAACAGGCAACTTACCGGTGGAAAGGCTGATGCACGGAAATCCTCCTTTTACGTGCACGGGCGTGGACTACTTCGGCCCGATGACAATCACCGTGGCAAGACGGCACGAAAAGAGATGGGGAGCTCTATTTACATGCCTCACAACAAGGGCTGTGCACATTGAGCTAACTCCTTCGCCGCGATTGAGCTTTCTCCACCGACAGCATGATCATGGTACTACGACGATTCGCCGCAAGAAGAGGGATGCCTAAGAAAATCTACAGCGACAACGGGACCAATTTCGTCGGCGCCAACAAAGAAATAAAAGAAGCGTTCGACACCTTGCAGCAAGAAGACCTCACCTCAGAAGCAGAGAAGATCGGCGTGCAATGGAAATTCATCCCTCCAGGTGCGCCAAATATGGGTGGCGCATGGGAACGTTTGGTGCGATCAATCAAGACCGCACTAGACGCCACACTCTACGAAAAGTATCCACGAGAGGAGGTACTCCACACTCTCCTCCTAGAGGCCGAGCACATAGTCAACTCTCGACCTCTCACACACCTCTCTGAAAACCTTGAAGAAAAAGCACTAATACCGAACCACTTCCTCATCGAACGGTCCTGCGGCGCAGCGAGAATCGGTAGCTTCGACGACAGCGAGCTCGTGGGCAGATCTACATGGAAGGCTACGCAGCGGCTTGCCGACCACTTCTGGCAACGTTGGCTGCGAGAATATCTACCCACTCTTTTGCCAAGGAAGACGAAGGCAAGAACCAGCGCCACAGACCTGCAAGTTGGAGACATCGTGCTGATCGTCGACCACAGCCTACCAAGATGCACCTGGCCACGCGGCAGAATCTTCCAAGTGTATCCTGGACCTGATGGGCGGACAAGGATCGTCGACGTCGAGACGCGCAGAGGTGTGATGAGAAGACCCAGTTCAAGAGTAGTGCTGCTGGCGCCGGGAGTATCGCCGAGCCAGGAGGATGGTGCGACGCACGAGGGGGAGAATGTCGGCGACAAGGCATACAATTAACCAGTGACGAACTGTGTTTTGTTCATAAGACTATTATAATTTCCTAATTAGTGTAGCGTGTATTAACTCATATTAGAACATAATTTATAAGGGTTAGCTTTTAATAATAATTTTATAAGGAAGTTTTTAAACGAAAATTTGTATTGTAAATACTTATTAAAAATTTAAGTTTTGTTTAGCGTTTGGAAACTAGCGTTAAATTAAAGGTTTAAATGTAACGTAATATAAACAAAAAGAACTAAGTAGATCAGACATCTGTTTTAATAAATATAAGATAAAATGTATAGTGAATTAACAATTTTGTAGGGGTTTTGTTCTAGAAATTTTATATTTAAGAAATTAATAGTTTATATTATTATTTTATATTATAGAATAGTACTAGAGAAATCTAACGATGTATAAATTGTAAGGGCTATGTGAAAATTAAAATAAATAAAGGCTCCAAAGGTTTCGGCTTAAAATAAAAACAACACGCGAGAAAGGCAAAACCGCATAAGCGTCCGTACGGTAACGCCGGCGGGTATAAAAGTCGAGCCAATTTCGGCTCAGTGCAGTCAGCACAACCGTCGAAGAAGCAGCAACAAAGGAAAAAAGGTAGCCGGAATCTAAGGAACAAGAAGCTACCTAGGAAAAAATGTGTATTAATTTTGCCTCCTCCCGGCTACTCGTCTCTCTCTCTCTCTCTCTCTCTCTCTCTCTCTCTCTCTCTCTCTCTCTCTCTCTCTCTCTCTCTCTCTCTCTCTCTCTCTCTCTCTCTCTCTCTCTCTCTCCTCTCTCTCGGGGTCCCAGTGGGGTCGTACTATATATACGCATTGAGGAGTGCGTGGGACGTGCGTCACCAGCGCTAAGCAAAGAACGTACGTCATCAAGTGGGAGATTGTCCCAGGGCGACTGTGCGGGCACTGGACCTGTCCCTGCCCTCCGAAACATGTATATTTTAATGTATGTGTACTTATTTATGTATAATGGTCGCACCTGCCAACAATTGTCCTTGGACTCCAGGGTTGACTGGCAGAGAATGCCACATGGCATTAAATCCGCCCTATGTACCCTTTAGCTTAAGGTGTTACATGTAAGTTTTTAAATAAATTAATAAATAAGGCATTCCATCTTAGTCCTCAGTGGTGAAAACGCATCTGCATTTTGATTCTTGATTAAAGACACATTTTTCGATTTTTATTTTTTATCCAATTATTTTATAGCATCCAAATAACAGGTATGGGTGACAAACGAGCACATAGTCCACCTGATGTAAAGTGAACACTGTGCCCTATAGGCATCTAGATCTATCTTTTTAGATCGATCTATATTTTTATTTCTTTATAGTGTAAAGGTGACAAACGAGCACACAGTCCATCTGATGATAAGTGGATGCTGTGACCCATAGGCATCTACATTTTTAACCTCGAAACAGAAACAAAAACAGAAACTTTTTTATTCAATGTAGATTATAACAATACTTATTGAAAGTCACTTTTTTCATTTACCACTGGCTCGCAAAAAAACCTCTGTCCTGGGAAGAACCAGCAAGAAACCTAGCGGGACTATTTATTTCCAATAATAGCCTACAATCATGTTTACAATTAACAACACAAGACAAATCAAAAACAGCTTGGCAGCGTTCACCCTTTCCAGTGGTTATTATCATCCATAAATTAATATTATAATATTTAACCCTTTTTATACAAACTTAGTTTAATAACATTTTTAAATTTTATATGACATATTTAGTATATTTTCTGGGATTTTGCAGTAAAAGCGTGTACATCATCCCAAGAATGAATTACTGACTCGGTGGAGTCGAGAAACTGGTACTACTCGCTTAAGAATACATTATCGTGGCTACATTACAATTATGTTGATGCAGCAACGATATAGCAACGATTTACACTAATGAAAGCTTTAAATTACTAAATAGTTTGAATTTTATTTTTTATTAATATAGGAAACCCAAGAAATTATAACTGTTCCGTCTGGTGTGACCAGACATAAAATACCCCCGGCAGTACCAGCAAAGGTGTAAGTCATATCTACGTCTAGCTGAGGACAATTACGGTACGATAATGATTAACAAGATGATGATGTGTTCACGCATCTCAATGATGGCCAAGCTCATTGCGTGTTGTTTATGCATAATTGACTACCGCCGTCCATGAACAAGGAAGAAGAATTGACAGCGCGTTGCTGGATTATTAAAAAACTTTATTAAGAGGTTAGAGTAAGTCAGCTCAAATTCTAATTTCGCCCCCACTTCCCCGCGCGTCGTATGCTATGTACCGAAATATTTGTAATCACTAATACTGTAAGTAGAAAGGTCGTTAGACACTTATTTCATTAGGTTTAACATATTTATGCCTGTTTCTTAAAGCCAAGCCAGCCGCTTCTTATTTTTATCACGGTTATTTCCCATTTTAATTTTACGTCGTACTGTTGCGTAATGTATATTCTAATCGTAAGCGACACAACTTCTCCCTTCAAAAGCTTAAGCGATACTAACGGAACGACGGCAATCAAGCTCAAGACGCCGATAGTTTAGGTAATTTCTTTTTTACAGTGAAAATAATGGTATTTTAAAAAAAGTAAATAACATAAGCACTGTAAATAACATAAACACTTTATAGTTAGTTCAGTTAGTATGCAAAGTTTCATGATCTTATTTAAAGTATTTTATGAATAACAGCGGTTTATTGTTTATTTTGGAGGTAACTTTGGATTTTTTTTCTATCGAGAAAATTTTACGAAATCGTGTTTTCGTCTAACATAATCACTAACATTAATCCTCAACTTTACCATATATTTATTTCAAAATTAATGCTGCAATATTTTCGGCATAACGAAGGACCTTGCTAAGCCATTTGACATTATATTTCCCCTTAAGTCGCCGATTTCACAAACAAGTCGTGAGGAAAGGAAAGCTACTGGAAAATCTTACAGAGGTGGATTGTTATACACCGGGAATTCGTAAAATCTTTCAAACCATATGAAATATTAGGTGTATCTGATGTCGGAAAATCGGAGACGCAAGTCCGAATCAGAAAAATAATGAAGTGCGTTTATGCAGAATTATAAAATCTGACTTCGACCAATGTAATTCAGTTTTTAACAGATTTTATATCTTCAAAATTGTATTTCTTAACATACGACCCGACGTCTCTTTCAAACAATAAAATTTCATCATCTAAATTAACTTATCAAACAGTTTAATAAAAGGTTAAGCGACTTGACCAAACTTTTTCAAGGCACTCATTTGAATCTCCACGTGTGACTAATGGCCGATCTAACCAACTAATCGACTGATTAAACCACGCCATACCTATTAATTAATTAAGAACGTTTTGTTTCAGGAAAGACTCGGACGGAACATTCGCGATGTATTAAAAAGCAGGTCCCGCCGTCAGTGTCATTGGTCTAGCAGCCACAATAGTTAAGGGGATAGAGTAAGTCAGCTCAAATTCTAATTTCGTCCTCACTTACCCGCGCTTCGTATGCTATGTACCGACATGTTTGTAATCACTAATACTATAAGTAGAAATGTCGTTAGACACTTATTTCATTAGGTTTATCACATTTATGCCTGTTTCTTAACGCCAAGGCAGTCGCTTCTTATTTTTATTACGGTTATTTCCCATTTTAATTTTACGTCGTCCTGTTGCGTAATGTATATTTTGATCGTAAGCGACACAACCTCCCCGTTCAAAGACCGAAGCGAAGTGACCGTGCGGCAGGAATCACGCTTAAAGAGGCCGATAGTTTAGGTAATTTCTTTTTTACAGTGAAAATAATTGTATTTAAAAAAAAAGTAAATAACATAAGCACTGCTTTATAGTTAGTTCAGTTAGTATGCAAAGTTTCATGATCTAATTTAAAGTATTTTATGAATAACAGCGGTTTATTGTTTATTTTGGAGGTAACTTTGGATTTTTTTTCTATCGAGAAAATTTTACGAAATCGTGTTTTCGTCTAACATAATCCTTAACATTAATCCTCAACTTTACCATATATTTATTTCAAAATTAATGCTGCAATATTTTTGGCATAACGAAGGATCTTGCTAAGCCATTTGAGATTATATTTCCCCTTAAGACAGGAAAATGATATTCACTATAAGATATAAATTTATTTATTATGAAATACACAACGCGGTTCTTATATGTACCTACTTATAATGGCTATTTTCTTTTTATTGATTTATTATTTTTCTTTTTATAAAGATTTAACGGCTGAATTTTGTAAGCGGCGCAAGAACGTGACTTTGAGAGATGGATATGTACTAGTGACATTAGCTGTAGATACCGTCGATATGTGTGATCCACGTGCGGTAAAGTTCCTACAGGAACTTATTCCATGACATGTTGCTGCCACTGGTGATGGGTGCTTCTTTTCTCGCTCAAAAGCGTTTAGCTGGCCGGCGTCACTTTAAGGCGGGGAATATTAGTTTGTGGTGTGACTATTGTAAGGAGTAGGACGATATAATAATTTAAGTTTTAAGTAAAAATTTCTTGTAATACGATGATAAATATTGTATTTATTGTTTTATCAAAATGTATTAGTAAAATAGATTATATTATATAACGTTTTTTACTGCTATTATATAACGTTTCTTACTGCTAAAATAGAACAAAAAAAAATGAAAATATTTTCTGTACAGTACTGGTTCCTTTATAGATCCTTTATAGATTTCAAAACAATACTGGTTTCTTTATACAATTTGTTTATTGATAAATAAACAAACTGTATGTAGCGATCGACAGCGAATAGATCAATGAGCCCACAGTTCACCTGGTGGGTGTTGAGAATGTGGCTCCTAGACACATACATTTGACGTCGAATAAAAATCGAAATACAGATGTTGTTGTTGAGGATTAAGTTGAAAGGATTGAGTTGCTTTGGGTATAAAAGGCAACATTACGCTACTCATATAATCTAAGTTATTCAACTTGCAACCTCTCCATATGCCCTATTTAAAAAGGTTAATAGAAAGAAGGCTGGTTATTGTCATGTTATGCAATTATTTATTATTGATCATCATTAACCTTTTGCTATGTTGCTTTTATATATTATCAGTGGCTCTCTTCGTATTTTATATAATTCCAGGCTGTTACAAGATCACTGCTGAAAATAGGCCACTGAAGCAACCGAAAATAGTGTGTTACTTATATAAAAATGCCATGTAGTGACGGTTTAAGATTATCCACTACCCCTGTCGACCCGTACGTGTAGTATTAACCAACAGAGAGAAAAACAAGGAGATGGGCAGCAGTGTCTTCCTGATAACTGCTAGAAAATAAAAAGAGTGTCGACCTACGTTTTTTTCAATTATCAATTTTATGATCGAACATTTAACAATTTCGTACATACAAAATACTTCGGCACAATAAACTATATTTTTTAAAATTATAAAGTAAAACTTAAAAAAGATACTAATCCCCTATTTAACATGTCAATTATGGAACAATAAATGAGTAGTGTAGTTTTGGGGTCGGCTTTCGGCTGTCGGTTTAGTAATCTGCTGCACGATTTAAGTGATCATTTTAGCTTTAGTTGACAGGCAATGATGCTATTGATTACCATCTAGCTGCTTTTTATGCCGGAAATCTATAGTTTTCGAGATATCGATAGTTAAAGTTTTGAGGTTACTTACTTACTTACTTACTTATCTTCACGCACAATCTCTAACGGGGTAGCCAGAGAGAACAGATCGCCAAGTGTCACGATCCTTACATACCTCTTTCGCTTCTTTCAGGTTCATTAACTTCTTCATACATGCACGTCTAGGTATCCGAGTACTCTTGACCCTCCCCTCTTCGAGCAATTTGCTCACATGGTCTTCGAAAGTTAGTCTCGGTCTACCTCGACACCTTTTAATATTTACTTTCGCTCTATATATTTTCTTCACCATTCGGTCTTCACTCATTCATTCAACGTGCCCAAACCATTGAAGAACGCCCCTATCAATTTTTGTGATAAGGTCATCTTTCAATCCTGCCATATTGCGAATCTCTTCGTTTCGCTTTCGGTCGGCTAAGGTAACGCCACACATTTTACGAAGAGATCGCATCTCTACTGCATTCAACTTGCTTTTATGCTTCTTCGGGCATACCCAGGTTTCGCTGCCATATAACAAAGTCGGTACCAATACTGCATTATGTATTGCAAGGCGTGCACTCTTCACCACGCCTTGCCTTTTTACTAATGCATTCAGGGCACCATTGACTTTGTTTCCGGCAGCGACACGCCTATACACATCTAAATCACATCTTCCATCCCGGCTGAAAGCACTCCCCAAGTATACAATTTCATTTACCTGTTCTAGACATTCCTGATTTACCCATATTTCACATTTCGTCCTCTCTTCGTCCTTTTCAAATACCAGAACCTTAGTTTTATTAGCATTCAAAAGGAGACCTTTAATTTCATATTCCTCTTTCATACACGTGACTAATGCCTGCAGTTCTGCTTCTGATGGTGCAATAAGCACTGCATCATCAGCATACAGCAGACAATTAACTTTTATGTCACCCAATTTCACACCCAAACAGCTATTTTTCAGCTTCTGTAAACAGCTGTCAAGATACAGTATGAACAGCCAGGAAGACATGACACAACCCTGTTTTACGCCCGCTTGGACGCTAAACATGGGTGACATGTTATGCCCTACCCGCACACAGGCTTTACAGTCATAGTAAAGTGACTGCACAGCCCTTAACAATCGACCATCCACACCATATCCCGGCAACAGTTCCCACATTTTCTTCCTTATAACCTTATGCTAATGCTTTCTCCAGATCCACAAAAGCACAGAAAATCTTCTGGTTAACACTCAGAAGCTTCTCCGTGATCATGCGGAGAGAAAACATTTGATCCGTGCATCCTCTTCCAGGTCTAAATCCGCATTGTGCCTCCCATAAGAATCTTTCCGATTTATCTTGCATCCTACGTGTCAAAACCTTCGAGTAAACTTTACTTGCTAAACTGGTCAAGCTGATCGCCCGATAGCACCCGCAGTCAAAATGTGAACCTTTACCTTTATATAAAGGCACAATGACCGCGGATCGCCAATCATCCGGGACATCTCCCGTCCGCCAGCACAAATTGCACAGCAGATGGAAGCTGTCCCAGACGCGAGGCCCACCGTACTTGACCATTTCAGCAGTAACTCTGTCTAGTCCCGCAGCCTTACCACATTTCAAACTTCGAATCGCACGTTAAATCTCTTTCATGCTGATGACCTCAGTGTCATCGAGGTCCATGTCTGGCGTGCCAGTCACGGCGTCACCCCCCGGATCCTTCACTAAGATCATGACACGCATACATTTCTCTATAAAATTCACTCCATCGCTGCATGACGTCCGATTTTTCTGAGAGGACGTCATTGGTTCTCGAAAGCACTTTGTTCATTCTTAAGGCTGTCGCACCACTCCGGGACCTTCCAACCTCTTTCCAGAAGAGTTTGGAGTTTTCCCTAAAGTTGTGCGACAACCTCTCGTCCGCTTCTATTCTACACCTTTCACGTACTTCCTCAATCAATGTTTTCGCATGAACTTTCTGCAGCTTATATCTTTCTTTCATCTTCTCTCTCATATGCTTATCGTTACTAGAGGCCAAGTAGTCTTACCATGCTTTTTTCTTCTTTTTTACAGCTTCTCTCACTTCATCATTCCACCATGCATCTCTTCTTTTACTACTACTCTTTTTGTCGTACCACATACTTCTTCCGCTGCACTTACCATTCCATCCCTAAGGTTCTGCCATGTTCTCTCTACACATTCTTTCCTGCCATCGATGGTGTCAAGCTTTTCGGCTACCCTCGTATGATATTTGTCCCTAGTATCCGCTTCCTGAAGCTTCCAGCTTCGGATGCGACAGACCGACTGTGGTTCTGTTACTGCCGTCCGGTAGCGCCAACCCGCGAACAAACCCCTAAATCTAGCAATTACTAGATAATGATCCGTTCCCAGGTCAGCACCCCTGAACACTCGTGTATCCTTCACCTGTTTTCGCAGTCGGTCATCCACCAGAAACAAATCAATCATACTTCTCTCATTCTTTCTTTCTCTAGTGTACATATGGATTTTCCTGTGATTAAACATAGTGTTTGTCACAAGAAGACCCTTTTCCTTGCATACAGCCAGTATAAGCTTGCCAGAATCATTAACCCTTTTATCGCCAAACTTTCCAAGCACCGACTCGTATCCTGGTCGAGCGATACCTACCCATCCATTCAAATCACCACATACAACAGCTCTTTCGTTTCCCTTAACCAAATCTAGAACTTCTCTTACATTCTCCCAAAACTCCTCCAGCTCAGCCCTGGACGACGAAGCTACCGGCGCATAAACAGCCAAAAGGAATAACTTCGTCAGTCCCATTTTGAAGCGAACCCAGAGAAGTCTTGAGTTCACAACCTTGTATTCTGTCATAAGATCGACCAACCGGGACGACAACAGCACTCCCACTCCCTGGCAGGCGTTCTCGCTTTCCGGGACTCCGGACCATATAGCTAACGTCCCGCCAGGGAGCTCTTCAGTACCACTGCCTTTCCGTTTGGTCTCCGACATACACATGACATCTAATTCTCTTTCTTTCATTATTTCGATCAACTCATTCGTCTTATCTCTCATGCCCCCCTCTAACATTCCACGTGCCAACTCTGCACTCCGTCCTCCACCTTCCGCCGTGTCGGGCTGTGCGTGACGGGTGGCGGTCCCCATCGCCGCTTTGCGCGCTGCATTCCACACCAACGGGGACGAGCTGGTGTGCGTCGCCTTGGGGGGACGCCCTAACCCTCGTTTGCATTGTTCGCAGCTGTGTAGAATTGCAGCCTTGAAAAGGGCTGGCAGGGGTCGCGACGAGCACGCTTCTACAATGACCCCCTAAGTTTTGAGGTTATATCCATTAATTTAAAAATCATAATGAATAAAACACAACATAGGTACGTTAGGCGCAACCTAACCTAATCTGGCGCTTGCCACTAGTTTAGGTTATGTTATAACTGAGACCACAATGTACGAGCCGAGCGAGCGCAGCGTGCGTGCCGCAGCAGCGGCCGGCGAAGTGCCAGAACCGACACTATAAATTGAGGACAGGACACAGCAGAAATAACCTCAATTTGGTGAATATGACCTTTGATGAACTTGACCCTTGCTGACCTTGACCACCCTGAAAACTCCCACATTCCTACCGGGACCCGCATGTGACGTTTTCGCCGTACGACTTTTATTTTAATAAGCGAAAGCGATTTTGCCTTAATATGTAACATAATTATTAAATTCATAAAAAGGGGGGCTTCCGACACTTCCCCCTTTAAGGGGGAGGTGTCTTCCCCCCTCCGGCTCATATATTCCTGCGGCAGATTAAAATCATAATAAAGGAGGTTTCCGGCATTTCGTCCTTTTATGGGGAGGTTCCTACCTATTTTTATACAGTCCGCTCCTTGTTAAGATAATATCATGTTCAATTTCTAAGGAAAACTTTGGTATTTCAATCTATTTTTATTATAATTGCAAGTAATTTATTAATTTCAATTATAATCCAGCTAGACTTGAATGCGCTTTAAGTGTGACGTATTGCTCAGATTTTGCAGACTTATCTTATTAAAAAACATTAACGTTAACTTTATTATTTGAATGCTAATTTTGTTTTGAGAAATTGATATATTGTTATAAATATCTATAGTTAATAGTTATACTTAACATTTATATTTAATTTTTTGCTGTTATTTTATTATCGTTTCACAAGAAGAAATTAAACTTAAACTTTTTACGTCACAGCGCGAGTATGTTTTTTGTTCAATACCTATACACTCTTTTTGATTTATCCACTCAAATATGAGAAGACTCAAGTTCATCTAAAGGTAGCCAGTTTAAATCCAAATTTCTTAAAATTAAGAACATTCGTGATGAATATTTGTTGCTTACGGAAAAAAGTAATTCGTTAAAACAGGCTCTGTTTTCTAAAGAAAAAAAATGATATGCGAGCGTTATCTGCATTTGATGATAAGTACTACGAAGTCCTAAGTTTTGAGTTTTGAAATAGAGCTTCTAAAGTTCGACGGAAAAATTGAGAATCGGCAAAAATTTTACGACACTTTCGTAACCTTAATTTATAATAATAAATCAATCGCGAATATCACTAAATTTCATTTTCTCATTATTGCTTGTCGGGACCCGCTTTAGGAATTGCAAAGAAGGTAAAATTAACTTCCAATAATTATGAGCTTGTCTTCAATGAACTTGTTAACCGTTATCAAAATAAGCGCATTTTAGCCGTGGCGTTCATCATTATTTATTCATCACATAAATATCATTATTTAAAAACTCCTAATTATAATGATTTACAAATATATACTAATATTATTTGTGAGTCAGTCATTGCCCCTAAGGCCTTACAGCTAGATAGATGACTTAGGCGATTTTATTTTATTTAACGCACCGTTTCGCGTACTGGATTCTGATAAGAGCCACCGCTTTGAATCTGAGAATAAATGAGAAATTCCCTCTTTTCAAAGTCTTATGCAGTTTCTTCAAAACTATGTAAAGGTTTTAGAAATAAATGATAATGTTGTGATTAGGGCTAAATCTTTTCAATATTTAGCCGGCAAATCAAGAATGTTTCACCGCGGGCACCGATCCTGAAACGTTCCGTGCTCACTACTCAGTCTAAGACTAGTTCGAAGCAGCTGCCTTCTTATAAAATGTATTAATGCTTAATGCGTAGAAGAGTAGTAGTCAGTAACCGTTGTAGCATGAAAGGGTCGGCTCGATCGGTTTAGGACCACGCTCTCACAAAATATCAGCGTAAAATAGCAGCTGTGCAGCCGTGTCGATGAGGTTTGAGTATCTTATACTCAGTATCATCAAACAATATTCGTTGTATTCATACGCAAAAACTTCGGGATATCCCGATAAGAAGGTAAACAAAATGTATGAGGATATTTCTAGAGCTATAGAAGCGTCCGTCCAGAACCCACTATACTGCACTTCAGCGCAAAACTAGGCACACGAAAGAATGAAGAAGGAAAGAATACGGAATAGGGAAACGGAACATGAGGGTTCAGTAGCTGACTTCATTGAGAAGGGGAGACTATTCATGATGAACTCTTTTTTGCAGAAGCGGCATCGCAGCAAGTGGACCTGGTCTAGCTCTGACGGTTCTACAAAAAAGAAATTGACTTCATTTAGACGACCAGACGGCAACAGTTTAGTAATGTCTCAGTGATCGCGACAATGCAAACAGATAGCAATCACAAAATTCAGTTCCGCGGTCACTTAAAGTGAATGTTAACAGAAACAGAAACTGTTTTATTCAATATAGAGTATTAATAATATTAACTGGAAGTCACTCTTTTGTTTAATTACCATTAGTTCGGAAAAAAATATGTCCTGGGAAGAACCAGCAAGAAACCTAGCGGGACTAAAAAAAAACAGCTTACAATCATGTATGCTACACAATTAATCCACAAAAAACAAATTAGAAATAGCTTGGTAGCAATCACTTCATTCCCAGGGGTTATTATTATTCATTATTTCCTGAAGAATATGACAACACTTTTTATAAAAACTTAGTTTAAGAAAGTTTTTGAGCTTTGAGCAGGTCCAATTTCTTATATTTTTTGTGATTTGTGTCGTCTAGAAATGATTGCTCGGGTCGAAGGTACTACTAAGAAAGTTCTGTACAATGAATATGATTAGTTTTTGTAAAACTACTTTTATTAATTTGAACGTACATTACATTTTCATAAATGTATTGAGAGGCCAGAGTTAATATGTGAATTTCCTTTAATTTTTGTCTAAACAACTCTATAAGTTTTAAATCCCGTATGCCCGTATTGCTCTCTTTCACAAAACAAATATGATTTCAGTGTCCGTCACATAGCAAAATACCATACTACATTATACAACGGAAATAGCTAAAGTATACTAGTCTAGCTATATCAACACTGGTAAGACTTTTATTTTTTTTAACAGCATATGCTGCAGAACTTAGTGTGCTTGCTAGTTTTGATATGTCCCATTGAAGCTTTGCGTCTGGTGTGTTTCAAATAAAATTGGTGGTTGCGACTCAGCACCTCCACATTTAAAATTACATTAGTATTAAAATTGGCCTATAAAACTGGCTTGCATTGTAGAGCGTGAGGCGTGAGGGACAGTACTTAAGACATCACTTGCTAATATTGATGTAAGTATAACCACATATGGGACATTTATCATTTCAAGGCCAGGACGCCCAAGTGCCCACTTCTTCCAATAAATCGCATTAAGCGGAAAAAGAACAGAATTTTTAGCAACCGAGTTTTTTTTGATCGGCTTTGTTTACTCACGCTAAGAAATATATTGCATCCCTTTGTATTTCCTACTGCAATAACTGCGGGGAGTGCTCAGAGTAATTGTTCAGTTTGATATTTGTCGTTTTATGGGGTATTCTCACACCGCCACTAGACAAATTTTCGTTTCGCTAACAAAACATTTAAATTATCACATTAAGACAAGACATTCATAGCTATAGATAACGGCAAAGACTTATGTATACTGATGTCAATTTAAAACTAGGAATGTACGATATACAACAGTGGATCATGTGGTTATTTGAATGCACAGGTCATTTACCTTATTTTAGTTACTACGTGTTCGATTAAACTCTTGAGCGAAAAGATTAAAGGCAAAACAAAATACTAGTTTTTATTTACCTACAATCTTACGTCAATATAACGTAAAAATAGACATGAATTCATAATCGATTTATATTCAAATTTTAATTTGTTTGAATTAATTGACTTAGGTGGTTATAAATACGACACATCGATTCGCGTAATGATTCACCGGTACAGGGTAACGTGGGGTCAACATGCTATCACATATTTCTAACAGTGAATCCCCCCGGAGACGAGTTTTTTTTATTTAGTTATCTGTTTAATCAATGATGTTATTTTATGAAAGAGTAAAAGGAGATCTAAAAAATGATCGATGGACTGTAAGGAATGATATGTGTAAGAAAGAACTGTGTGAGTAAAGAGGTGACGGTTAAAAGAAGAGAATTTAAGAGGAAGACATGCTATGCCGATCCCAAATTTGGGATAAAGGCAGAATGTAAAAGAAGAGGAAGAAGTTACTTTGTTAATAGAACATCAACCCATGAAATTGCAATTAACAATTTTATCAATGCCAGCGGGGATCGAACACGGATAACTAGTGTGCTGGGAAATTTATGGCAAGCGCTAAGTTCTTATATGACACCACGACTCAAAGGCTACCTTATAAGTGCTGCACATATGCTCGAAGATAAAGTAAACATCACAAGTAATCACACACATCTCCGAGTAATAAAATATTTCGCGGCTGTTTTGAGATCTCCAATCTTGCTCTGGAGTAGCGCGTCAGACTTATTGCTCTATTATACACTTAGAAACAAGAGCAAAGCTGCGACCAACTGAGGGATATACCTGTAACTTTAATACTTACTGTAACTTTAACCTAATTTAATGATTTCTTAAATTTACGCGAACACTACACATTGAATAAAACTAAATTTACGGACTCTATCATTTCATTGTTAGACATTGGGACGTCAAACATCTCAGTCCCCCCCGTGACCATGGGTGCTGTAAAGCACCCGAAACGTCGAGAATTAAAAATAAGTAAAAGTAATTAGTTAAACGCGATAGAATCCGTTTAGTTTTATTCAATTTAACCTAATTTTTCACGTGGTGGAGCCAGGCTACAGCTTTATTATGGTTGTAGCACGAATGGGTCGGCTCGACTGGGGCAGAACCACTCTCTCACAGAATACCAGCGTAAAATAGCAGCGTAATACTGCTGTGTTTCGTAAAGTGAGTGTAGATAACCGATGACACTTTTTACTGGAATCGAGGGATTCCATATTATTCCTCTGGGTGACAACGCATCTGCATTTTGATCCTTACTTAAAGATAAATGTGGGCCACAAATTCATTTACCATCAGGTGGATTGTGTGCTTGTTTGTCATCCAAAGCTATAAAATAACCTTTAATTGTATATTAAAGTGAATATACTCAATGTTCTACAAAATGTTAATCTATGAAATGAAATGAAGCTATTTTTCTCCTTTACGCTGGTGTTATATGAGAGTGTTATATGTTCCTTCATGTATGGTGCAGCATGATGCTGAATTCATATTACAGCTACAAAGTGGCTCTATCACATAAAAAAAAGAAATGTATAACGGAAGCGATAATTTTTACATAAAATAATACAATAACAATTAATCTATTATATTATTAATTAATAATCAAACTTTGTTCATTAAAATGTCCTCTTTAGTGGAGATATTATAAGCGTGAAGTGATTATTTGGAGTAGAGCACTAGATTCTTACCACTTTCGCTTCAAGTTGGGCCTATTGCCCAATTAATAAATCATGTTATTGTGACGTAAGAAGTCCATTATCGTCATCCCATAGGTGTCTTATGAGGCCATAAATGAAATAGAAGATAGGCAGTAGTATCTCCTTGAACACAACTTAGAAATAAAAAAATCAGTTGCCAACATAACTACTGAGTTTGGCAACTATGAAAAATATCCTGGTTGAGAGATAATTTGTAGAGGAGCGTTCAGTAGACTTTTGATTGGCTGAAAAAATTAATTCCAACAAGTTCTCCCTATCAAAACTAAAGATGAAATGACAAAAACAATACATCTGGTAGCGTATCTTTCTCCAGCTCCCAGATTAAATAAGCACGAGGAGAAAATTAAGCTACATATTTCCCAGTATTTAAACTCACTGACATAGTATCCGTAAGTACAAAATGTTCGAATATTTTTATTTTTAGAGGAGGTAGAATTTTAATCTTATAATATTATTAAAAAGTATTCATGCATTCATTTATTACATTATTTCACATTCCACTGCTGAACATAGACCTTTTCATAGATTGGTTCATAAGAGGGATACTATGTTCCATGATAAATAGGCCTCGCAGTGCAATCACCAATGAATAGTTAAATTGAGATCATTGGGAAAACCAGCTTAAATTAGTTGAGTCCTTACACACTTATGGTGTTTGGCCCAAAGCCCTAAAACCGAGGCGTCTTCAACCATACCTCCTTTTAGAAAGCCTGGTAACCCTGATCTCGCTTTTGACGATTCCAAAAAGCCCGAATGCTTCTCGGACAGTCTAGAGAACCATAAAATTCCTTCTACCGAACATACATAGAATCCATTCACCTGCGGGTGATCTATTATATAAAACATTCGACCTCCAACTTCGAAAGTTGACTTTTTCTGTCATATAGATAGATCTCTGGCAAAGAACTACGAGCCTTGGTTCCGCTTGATCGCTATGTCAATGCGAGTTGTAATGAAGTAACGTACGTCTGCGCTCGGAGATCTGTCTGTTCAGATGCCTGTATGCTTTCATATCTGCTGAAGACTGGATTGCCCGTCTAACAGCCAAGAAGTTCTGAGTGTGATCGGAGAGTTTTGGGTTCCTGCAAAACGTAGCTCCGACCGCATGGACAGTTTCCACGAGCTTGTTACTGATGTCGTCCAATGTATTGCAATCTTATTTTTACTGAAAACGGTACTAGTGGGATTGTTGTCAATCCTCCGTACTATGGGTTAACCACTGTATTATTGTAGACATGAACATATTGTAGACATGTAACGAATATGTAAATAATGCAAGTGAACTGTTTTTAGATAAGTTAAAAGTAGAGTTATTTGAAAATAAAATAAGATATGAGAAAGTAAGGGACTTCCTTATTAATTCATCTATGCTATCATGTGTTAAATTGTTTAACTTTACTTTATCGCGAAAGAAATAGAAGATATAGAGGTAATTTTTCATTAATTATCTCTTAATAATGGCAAAGGTCATTTGGTACTTCTATATATAAATATTACCCAACTCTGTAATGCATTGCATTCCTTACGTGTGCTTGGATGTGAAAGAGGTGAAAAATAAAAATAATCAAAATGAAGTTCGTTGGGATTTTTCTGCTTCTTTTCATTTCAGTAATAGCCTTCAGCTACGTCTCCGCAGCACCGAACACTTTGAATCCATTTAAGGAGTTGGTAAGTAATACCCTGGTGGTAATATAAGGTTAGCTTGACCAGGGTAGGGTCACGCTCTTACAGTATACCAGTGCAAACCAGCAGAATAAAGCTAATGTGTTTCGTATGATAAGTGTAAAGAACTGGAGGCCTTTTTTAATGAAGGGATGAGGCTCAAGGGTGACAATGCATCGGTGACGGCCCTAGGACGGAGCGAGGGGTGCGACCGCACTGGGCGCCGTCATCGGGGGGACGCTACCACCGGGCACCGGTCACCAATTCACTCACTCTTACCTCTAATATTCCGTTTTGTTGACGCTAATTAAGAAGTCAAATCACGAGTATTTTGTTGCTTACAGGCCTGTAAGTGATTCTTTGGATAAATGAATTACTGGCCACTTTCTTGATGCAATTGTACTAGTGTTTCATTTAGACATAAATGACTATCGAGGTCAAGGGTACAATAATGGTGCGAATTTGGCAGGAAAATTAAAGGTGTTCAAACCAAAATTTGACTCAATGTTCTCGGACATTTTTCAATTCAAATGATTGAAGTTGTTGATGTAGTTAAGGTGCACTTTTGTTTGTATGACGTGTAAATGATAACCACAGTGTCTTTACTCTTCGATTCTTTAATTGCGACTGACTATAAAATACAAGTTTGCGTACATATATTGTAAGAGAACGAACATGCCGCCCACCAAAGAACATTTAGTTCTTTCTAAATAATTCAAATTAACTAAGTGATACAAGCTAAACAATATTATAATTAACAACCAACAATCTACATAATTAAAATATTGTAACAAACAGAATCAAAATTAACAAACTTTTTATGCTCACAAGAATGCTTTAAAATTTAGTTTAGTATTAAGATTTAGTGTCTATTGGCAAAGCACATAATTTTGTAACACTACGTTTCACAATATTACAACCACTTTTAACACTATACACTCTGGTGTGACCATCACTTCCCGGATGTTTATCCACGATACGTCCCAGACACCATTTACCAGGTGGCAGACCTTCACTCTTAACTAAAACTATATCTCCCAGTTCAAACTCGCGCTGTTGTCTCTGCCACTTCGGGCGTTGTTGTAGTCTTGTCAGGTATTCCGTCTGCCAACGTCTCCAGAAATCTCCCAGAAGTTTTTGAAGGTGCTGCCATCGTGTTAAGTTTGAAATTCGAGTGTCTTTCAGATCGACTGAAGGCACTACAATCGGAGCTTGACCAATTAAAAAGTGCCCAGGTGTTAATGGTTCAATAACTTCAGGATCATCTGTGTCTATTTGAACCAACGGTCGGGAATTCAGGCAAGCCTCGATTTGGCACAAAACGGTGGTCATTTCCTCAAAGGTAAGGTTTGCAGATAGGACACGCTTCAAATGGTACTTTACGGATCTAACGCCAGCTTCCCATAGCCCTCCAAAATTTGGGCTGTAAGGCGGGATAAAATGCCACTGCGTGCCGTCTAACGCCAAGGCCTCAGCTATGTTCCCTTCAAAGGCCAAATCAGCTTCTCTCCAAGCTGCTTGTAGCTCTCTATCAGCACCAATGAAATTACGACCTTGGTCGCTCCACATATGAGCACATTTGCCTCTCCTCGCCACGAATCTTCTAAACGCACCGACAAAGGCTTCGGATGTCAAGTCGCCAACCAATTCAAGGTGGATGGCCTTGGTTGACATGCATATAAAAAGAGCAATATATGCCTTTCTTGTTTTGGCTCCTCTGCCTTTATTATTCAAAATTTGAAAAGGTCTACAAAAGTCGACTCCACTATTTAGAAATGCTCGAGCTGGTGTCACTCTTTCCTTAGGTAAGTCACCCATCACCTGTGTTCTAACTGTAGCTGCTTGTTTGGCACAGGTCAAACATTTGTGTATATGACTCTTAACCAAGCCTTTTACTTTCAGGATCCAATATTTAGAACGAAGATGACATAATGTCAATTGGACACCACCGTGCATCGTATGGGAGTGAGCATCGGCGATAATTAAAGGCGTTAAGTTGTTCTTTGTGCCCAGTATTATCGGATGTTTTTCTTCTAGCTCAGAGTGACGAAGACGACCGCCCACCCTGAGAATATCCACTTCGTCTAAAAAGGGATTCAGACTCTTCAAGTAACTGTTAATTTTTACAGGCTTGTTGTCTTTTAATCTTTGAATCTCATCCGCAAATTCTTCGTGTTGGACCAGTCTTATGCATGCCTTCAATGACCTGTCCAGGTCTTCTGTATTTAGTGGTTCTGGTATATTGTTTTTACTTTTCTTGTAATTTAAAAATCTTCGACAATATGTGATTACCTTAAGCATTTCCTGTAGTGTCTCAAAGTTTTCTAACTGTTCTATTAATTTCTTTTGTTTTATTTTTTCTTCTGCTTCTGTAATATTAATATTTGCTTGTAGTTTTGTTCTTTTCATTTCTAAATCAGTTTCTTTCGTTTGGTTGTCGGAAAATTGGATTTCCTTTTCTAGTAACCATGTTGGTCCTGCCCACCAGAGCTTACATGACCTCAACTCGGACAGTAGCATGCCTCTTGAGGCTATGTCCGCTGGATTGTTCTTTGAAATCACATGATGCCATCTATTGCAGTGTATATTCTCCACTATTTCGACCACGCGATTCGCTACAAACAGTTTCCATTTGTGAGGATCTCCTGCGAGCCAAGCAAGAACAATTGATGAGTCTGTCCAGGCAAATATTTGTGATGGTAGTATTCTCATTGCCTGTGCAACTTGCTTGAGTAGACGAGATAGTAGCAAAGCACCGCATAATTCCAATCTAGGTAGCGAGATTGTACGTAACGGCGCAACTCTAGTTCTGGCAGCGATCAATTTTGTTTTGATTGTTCCGTCTTCGGCTTTGATCCGAGCATATACAAGCGCTGCGTATGCTTGCATTGACGCATCGCAAAAGCCATGAATTTGTAAGTTGTCGCTTACTTTACTCGTTGTGCCAATCCATCTATTGACTTCAATCTCGTTGACTTGTTGGAAGTCTGATCGGATAGAAATCCATTCGTCCAGCAAATGTGAACTGATCTTGTCGTCCCAGTTCAACCTTTCTAGCCACAACTTTTGGATAAAAATTTTCGTCATGACCATGCTTGGGGCTATCCAACCAAGTGGATCAAAGAGCTTCTGTATGTCGGACAAAACACTTCTCTTGGTGACAGTTGCTTCAATGGGTGGTAAGAGAGCTTCATATTTAAATTTATCTGTACCCATATTCCATTTAATACCCAGGGCTTTTACGGTTCCATCAATGTTAAGGTTAAAATGTGCACTGCTGGATCGATCTTCTGGTTTGATAGACTGCATGAAATCCAGATTATTTGAAGCCCATTTAGTAAGAGTGAAACCTCCCTTCTTTACAATTTCATTAACTTCAATGGCTTCAGTTACAGCTTCTTCCACAGTATCAGCTCCGCTCATCAAATCGTCCATATAGAACTCTTCTTTAATTATTTGAGCTGCTTTGGGATGATTCTTGCCTTCATCATTAGCGATTTGATGAAGAGTTCGAACCGCAAGGTAGGGAGCAGATGCGGTACCGAAAGTCACGCGAAGAATTCTGTACTCTTTGATATCTTCGGATGCGTCTGAGCGCCAAAGAATTCGTTGGTAAGTATCAGCATCTTCGGGGAACACCAATATTTGACGGTACATCTTCTGTATATCGCTCATGTAACATATGCGTTTCATTCTCCATCTCATTATTAGATTACGAAGATCTTCTTGTAGTGGAGGTCCTACGAGGAGTTCATCATTCAATGAGACATTATTCGACCCCTTGCAGGTAGCATCAAACACCAATCTTGTTTTCGTGGATTCTTTATCTTCGCGAAGAACCGCGTGATGAGGTAAGTATACGCATTTTTCTTTTCCCTGGTCTTCTTTAGGCACTTCTTCCATATGTTGTAGACTTAGGTATTCTTTTATAACGTTAGTGTAGTCTTCTTTTAGCTTAGGCATTTTCTTAAATCGTCTCTCTAGTTGTAGCAATCCTTTCTCTGCTATATCCCTTGTATTTCCTTCTATACACCTCGGTGTGTCAGTGTTAAACGGCAACTTCACCATGTATCTCTCTTCTTCAGTCCTTTTGTGTGTTTTCTCGAATATTCTTTCACATAACCTTTCTTCCCTAGTTAATGTTCTTTTTGTATCTGTATCTACTTCCCATATTGATTTTAAAACTTCATCTATTTCTACTTGCTGGTGCATGACCAGAAACGTGTCTTGTTGCATATTGTCATCGACCTCTCCAAATAAGATCCAGCCAAGGTTGGTTTTCTGAGCGCTTGGTGTACCCGGTGGACCCTTGATTAAATCTGGTTGTAGTATCTGTGCATATTCCTTCACTCCAAGAAGTAAATCAATGGAGCCTGGTGCATAGTAGCTTGGATCAGCAAGATTCAAACCTTCTAAATGTGACCAGTGATTTGCAGCAATCGTTCTAGCGGGTATCTTCGTGGTAAGTTGCTTCGACATTACATAGGCCTTAACAGGTAAGTTGAAATCTTTAGCATCGCGAGAACTTACTTGAAACTGTACCACGTGATTTAAATTTGTTCTAGTAGACCCTACTCCTATGACAGTTCCTCTTGCAGGTTGTTTGTTGAGCCTTAATCTTTGAGCCGCCTTTTCGCTTATAAATGAAGCCTGCGATCCTTGGTCTATGAGCGCCCTTAATATCATGGTGTAATTTTGCTCACTTCGAACGCTCACCATAGCGGTTGCTAATAATGCAATGCCTTGTTTAGTGGTATGATGTGACGCTATCATTGAATTGACTTGAATGCCTTCCCTCTCTTCTAGGTTGCAATGTGACGCTGATTGGTGTGATGTTTCTTTGCTATTGGTTTCTTTCCTTTCAGCTTGGTGTAGAAGAGAATGATGACGTCTATTGCATATACGACAGAACATACGGAGTCGACATTTATGAGCCGCATGTCCCGGTACTAAACAGTTGAAACACAATTTGTGTGTTTTCACATAATCCGCTCTTTGTGAAGGTTGCAGGTTGGTAAATTCTTTGCAGTGACATAACGTGTGGTTATCCCTGCACATAATACATTTCTTCTCCGACGACCGCGGCGGGGCTGACGTTGACGATTCACTAGATTTTTCTGATGAAGCGGTGCTAACGTGGAAAGATCGCTCTTTAATGGTCTTCTCTCGTGGGCCTGATGAAATAAGTTCTAATGTTCGATATCTTGATTGAAGAAACTTCGTTAAGTCGCTCCACGTCGGTAAATCTTCAGACTCATTTTTATAGGCATATTCTTCCCACTCTTTATGAGACTCTTGGTCCATTTTCTGCACAACGAGAAAAATTATAATAGGATCCCAAGAATCAACACTAATAGACAAGTTCTTTAAATTATTTAAACACTCAGTCGTTGTGTCTAATAAACATTTTAATTGATTTGCTGATTGAGAGTTAATTTTCCTTTGAAGAAACAATCTTCTTAGCACTGAGTTGACAATTAAACGTTTATTACCGTATCTTGTTTTTAATACTTCCCACGCCTGCGAATAATTTTTATGAGTAACTTGTATATGTCGTATTAACGATGCCGCTTCACCACTTACACTTGATTTTAAATAATGTAATTTTTGTACGTCTTCGATCGTCTTGTTGTTATGTATAAGTGAAGTAAACAAATCTTCAAAGGTCGGCCATTCTTCGTAATTGCCACTAAATGTTGGTAATTGAATTCTCGGCAGCTTCACAAGGGAATTTTCGCTTCGTGTTTGCTCCATATTATGCTTGGATACGGAGGTATTACCCGACGTTGTTGACGAATTTACAGAAGTTAACATATCACGTAGATCGGCTTGTAAAACGATGTATAAATCTTCATATATGTAAAAATCTTCGTTGAGAAAGTAAGGTAAAACTCCCCTTTTTTCCTTCGGCGTAATCCTTAATAACTCTTGATGCGCAGTCTTAAACGAATTCCAATAATCGTCTATTGTTTTTAATCTTGTTTCAATATATCCCTTTGTAAGACGCGTCTTTGGACATTTCCTCAAGTTGGTTTGTGTTTTCTTAAGTAAAGCAGCAATATCTTCTAAAGTACTAAGTAATTCCGCCGAAGAACTCATGTTTTTATCCAGTTATTAATAAAATCGAGAAATATGTTGTGCTAATTGCGTTAGCGTTACGTAACTTGTTTACGAGTTGAAGCGCCCGAGATCTATTGTTCACGCGGTCGGCCGGAATTTTTACCTGCACCTGCACTTAATCCTTTTTCGCTGATCGGTCCGGCTCGATTGCGACCATATGTTGATGTAGTTAAGGTGCACTTTTGTTTGTATGACGTGTAAATGATAACCACAGTGTCTTTACTCTTCGATTCTTTAATTGCGACTGACTATAAAATACAAGTTTGCGTACATATATTGTAAGAGAACGAACAGAAGTTATTAGAACTTAATTTGCTTATATTTACGTAATAAAATAGAATTATGTGTCCTACCCAGTCTGAAGAGCTCATTCCCCTTCCAACCCCCTCATTTGCATGGACTATCCCTGTAGCCACCACTCCCAGTAACACCACACCCGTCACCACCACACTAGGATGAATAGGAGTATTCATTGAAGACATAGAGCTTAGAGCTAGCAGTGAACTATAGCAATAGTAGCGATTACAATAGATATTTTAGGTCGGAGTGATACTGGTCTTTCTAGACCTGCATAGCTGTTAGCATAAAAAAAGCTATGCCGTCTGAACTATGGATTTACTAAAGGTGTCGTTTTGTCTAATTTTGTCAAAATTTTGAAACAGTATCGAGCCTTTTCATCTGCTCTCATAACAGATAGATTCCATTTTTAAGCCAGACCGATCCCGAGGAAAGAAATATTATTTGTGTAGTCAAGTCGTAGGTGAGACACCGAACTGATCCTAAAGAATTGTTTCATGTGAACGTTTTTTTACTGATGGATACAATTAAATGTGCATTGGTTACTTGACTTAAACTTTCAAAATTCTATGATACGTGTTCATTTTTACACAATATTAAAATATTTCCTAAACGGTCAAAAATTCTGTGTCGATTTGCACATCAGTTGAACAGATGAGCATAATGTGATTTGTCTAGTTGTAAATTGGTTCAGGAGTTTGAACCCATTATTTAAAGATCTTCAATCAGCAGAGCCACGTAAAGTTCTCAGACTTATTACAAATAATGTTTGGCAGGATATTTTTTCCAAACGTGTAGACAGCACTTAGTATCTTGCTGACTATACCTTTACTATAACTATCGCTAAACGAAAATTTAGTACATTAAAATATTTAAAACTTTACCTACGTTTTTACTATGTATCAGGGAAGACTGTCATATCTTGGAATCTTTTCCATAGAATATTCTATGGCTCAGAAGTTAGATTATTACGAATTAATAAAAAAGTTGCAAGCACATTTAACATTAACATTTCTTTAACACGAATAAACAGAACAACTGCTATGGCAAGAGCGACAGACACATACATACATGTAGATATTTGATAGGTCTAATTAAAATCACGAAAAAGCAACTGCATAGTATCAGGAACATTAAGGTTTTGTATTTAGAGGGGCGCCACTATAAAATCTTGCACCACTTAAATGATTTGCTAGGGCCGCTACTGCAACGCATCTGAATTTTGAATCTTAGTCGAGAATTAATGCTAACCTCTAAGGCCCCACGCATCCACTTAACATCAATTTAACTGTAGCTCGCTTAAAACCATCTATCTATACATAATATTGTTACGCGCTCAAGTCGACGATACACTAGCACCATCTAGTGTCAGGAACGAGAGCGAGTGGAGCATTGAGAAAATGACATCACAAATCACTCAACCGACAGCGCCATCCGAAGAACTAAGTTTCTAGAAAATCTACACTCGCACACTCGTCCCTTTGCGCGCATTTACTTGAATATTCCGGATGCTTCTTTGCTAATTTATATAAATAGGCGCTGCAAGATGCGATCGAGGCAGTATTGAAGTGGCGAAACAAGCGAGGCTTCGGAGCGGAATAAAGTGAATTAGTGTGTTTAATTATTAGTGTTTTAAGTTTTAATTTGTGTAAAGTAAATTAAAGTGTTAATTTAGGTAATTTTATCGGCAATTTTTATTGTCACGAACCTCAAGCTCGTAACAATATAATAAATCTGTAGAAAATCATGTCTGTAATTCTAATATATTCTCGAAAAAACAAGTCCAGGGGAGTACATAAAGGGAAATTAGTGGTTTTGGAATGTTTTATCCGATTACGGAACTTCAAAGAGAGAACGTTTTAGGTAAGTATTTTTCCTTCCTTTAGATGTTAATTTTCTATTACATACGGTTATCTTAGTTATAGGCGGGATGATGGGTATGATTTTTAAAATATATGCCATAGTTATAAATAAAGTTATAATCCTGATAAAATAATGTGAAACTACGCCGACGCTCTACGTTTTAGTTATCAAAACTGCGCCATCTATCATCAAAACGAAAAAGAAGTATATTCTGCCTTCAGTTCTAATAAATTAATAATATAAACAACTTACATTTAAAATTTATTTAAAATAATAAGATTTGTAAAACTATGTATAAAAACAAACGTTTATTTTGTTAGTTTTTTTCGTTTCATCATTTTAAAAGTATAATAATTTCAATAAATAATAGTGAATTTTTGCAAAAAATATGAAAATTGATATGTTTTTTATTTCAATTAATGATATATACAGTCCGTACGGATAAAGAATGCGATTAGAAATGACGGCTCATCGAGCTCGTACCGTCAACATGCACAGTAGTAGTAGCGTAATCCCGCAATAACAGTGTATCGTTACAACGTTATATTATTCGGTTGATTGGAAAACTTCTATTAATGAGAAAATACTTGAAAAGAATTGTACACGCAAGTGGGTACATTAATTTTAAAATAACATCTAAATAACGATGAGATAATCATTAAATATTTTATATCTTATCAAATATTTATCTATTTTAATAAAGTCTCTAAATGTTTCGGATAAAATTTAATCCAGATCACTCCTGATTCTCTCTATTTGTTTTCTGGCTCTCTATTTGGTCGTGAAGTTTCATTAAAATCGGTTCAACCATTCAGAAGTTTAGCTCGGACAGACAGATAACCTAAAATTTTTAACATGTAAATATTTTATACAAAAATATTAACAAATAAAATTAACAGTTGTAGCTCACAAATTAGCGAAACCGGACTGAAATTTTCGTAGTTTATAGCATTTTGTTATCATTAATTTCAAATTGGACTAAAATTATAGAAAGTACAAAAAAACGAATTCCGCAACGTATTTTTTAAAATCTTTACCGGTGGGTATGAATATATATAGCGACAGTGTGCGAGCGAGAGGTGAATAGAGGTGATGCCATTTTCAATCCCATTATTTAACCGCATGGGTAGTATGTTAATTTATTATAATTGGTCTGCCTGCAATTATTGCAACATTTTCCTTATCCTTATAATTTTATCAAAGATATTTTATATATATCATGGCCAGATCATAGAATTGATTTTTCAACACAAACAGAACTTTTAACAGAATTGACATCACTTTATGCCTCATTGATATAATAAATAAATGTCTTCTATCGCTGATATTACGGCCCTTACGCACTAGCGGTGGGCCGCCTAGGCGGTTCTTTTAAAGTGGGCAGCCACCTGACGCGTTTGGAATAGCGGCTGACCGCTATGGCGGCCAACCGTGGTGAAACCGCGATGAGCAGCTCGATAGGCTTGTTGAGCCACAAACGAAATAGACGCCGTCGAGCTAGTTTGTGTTATCAGTTTTTACTCCCGAAAACAACGAAAGAAAAAGTAAAAAAAAAAACTGTATTCATCCTTTACATTGTTTCCGTTTTTAATCTCTATGCTTATATGATGCTACTTCAAAATTCCCAATAACTTTTCTTTGTTGAATTTCAACAATGATTTTTTCTGTGTCCAAGTTCTTGGCTGCGCAACTCGTACAAACATATCGGCGGCTCGCCGCAAACTAAACCGCCATTGCGTATGTATATGTTACAGGAAATGTATGAATTCTAGGAATTGTTCCGAAGCTATTTAGGAAATGTATAAAATATTGATTCAGAGATTATTTAATACGTGCATATCGTAGCAGTGATACATTTCGTGGAATTTTATAGAATTCCAATATCGTATTCGGAAATGTATAAATCGAACGCTATATGTGAATAAAATAAATAAAACATGTTTTTAAAGGAAGAATCAGAGTTTTTATTACATAATACATAAACACTCACGCCTGTCACCCAGAGGGGTAGGCAGAGACTACAGACTTACATTTAGCACGATCCTGACATACCTTTCTCGCCTCTTCCACATCCATATACCTACGCATACATGCTCGTCGGTTAAGGGTACTCTTAATTTGGCCCATTTTTAGTATATCGCCTATACTATGGATTTTGATTTTGGAATTTGGTCGACAAATTTCCGCCTAGGACGTCCCTTTCCGACTCTTCAATTCACTTCTGCAACATATATTTGCTTTGTCAGTCTTTCCGCATTCATTCTTTCTACATGACCAAACCACCGAAACATTCCTTTCTTAATCCTGGTCACCGCATCATCTTGCAAACCACACTCTTCTTTTATCACAGTTTTTATTAATGGTCTCATTGAGACAATCAAGTAACAATCATACGGTTTATAAATTATAATATCTTCATACTTATTGATAATTTAGGAAATAGAGTTTTTATTTAGGCTTTCATTGAGACTAACAAGTTACAATCATAAGGTATAAATAATATAATATACTTATTTAAGCTTAATAAATCAACTATTTATTAATTCTTAAGGTCCATTTATCACAAAACCTACTATATTTTCATACAAAGCTCAGTGTCGTTTGGTAAGTTGTCAATTATTTAAGTAATTCTATATTACAATATTAAAGTAAAAGTATTTCTATTTTAATACTAAATTAAAAACTAAACAATACCCTCCCCTCGCTCCCCTCGCACCGCATGTTCACGCGTATTCATTGAAATCTTAAATATATTACATTTCGGATTGCTGTTTAGGAAATGTATAAATTTCTTCCGGGTGATTTTAGGAATTATATACAATTCCTAGGAATTGTATACAATGACGGATTTCATACATTTCCTGTAACATATACACAAAATAGCTGACAGCTTCTTTCAACCGCCGCGGTTGAAATTTTGTGGCGGTTAAAAAGTGCGTACGATCATAAGCGATTGCATATTAAACTAGAAAACCGCTAGTGCGTAGCAGCGCTTAGTAGATAGTATAGTTTTGGCTCTCATTATTTCAAGTAATAATAGCACCATCTACTTACTTCTAAGTAAACTAAAATAATGTCATTATGTCTCTGATAAATATATCATGTAAATAATTGAAAATTAGTTCCACAGTGAAATTTTCATCTCTATTTGATGGAATAGTCCATGACATCGTTGGAAGTCTTATTATTAGGTAGATGTGGTCAACAATCATGCAAAAGCTTAGTTTCAGATTTTATGAATTGGATTTAAACAAATACGAGAGCCGTGTGATTTCATCATGGTGCGGGAGCAAAACGCGCACGATTTCCTCAAGGACAAATAAATATGTAATAGAAAACTTTACGTGCTGACTTGCCACGTGTTATTTAACGTGGTCAATAACGGCTTTGTGTGAAAATCTAGATGTCTGAGAAATTAAAATAGTAGTGAAAATGTAAAAATTGTCTACTCTATTTTTCTGCCCACAAAATACTATAGGTAATGAGGAGCCCTGTGCACAGTAGTGAGACGTATATTAGCTGCTACTTTACTTTTTTACCTTTAATGAAACTTCCTTTTATTAGTTTGTCATTTAAGATAACTTCCATATTTTGAGATATAATATTAAGATTTTGTGACAGTCCTGGTTTTATAGCTCACATGAATATGCTATCAAAGGAATCAGGTTTTACTTAAACAAAGGTTTATTTCAATTTACTTGTCAAAGGCAGTGATCAAACTAATTCAAACTGAAATTTCATAGGACATAAGAATTATTATATATTTTAGCATATATTGCAATTGTGGGGTCCTTAACAGATAGCACACAGCGATCATCCCTATTAAAATAAGGCTGTTTTTTAATTTCAATAGCCTCGCGAATCATCCTTCGTAGGAATCGGTGTTTTGTTGAAAGGAGTTGTTGTCTATCAGATCTGATATAATAGTTAGCACGTAACTGCACATGTTGACCTAGGTACTTCAGACTTCTCGGAGCATCGGTACTTCACGTCAACGTTATGTACTTATACGCGGGTTATTATGGAACTTTCATCCAAAGATGAGAAAATTAAAACCACGTAAAAAAAAGTTAAAATGAAACGTGAAAAAATCCGTAAAATTAGTTTTATTTAATTATGAAATATTAAAGTATACACGAACAAAAATATCTACATTTACTTATGGTGCCAATCAATATTAAATGAGACCAATGATATATGAAGATAATGTCAAAAATAAACATTATACATATATAAAAATGTTAATAATAATAGTAAATTTTGATTCTAAGACAATTTACCTTTCTTATGTAGTATACATCGGAAGACACACTCGATATAAAAATAGTAGGTGTTTCTAGACATGATATTAACGCAGTTCTGAAAAAAATACACATACAGACACAAACACCGAGGTGTCTCTAAAAGTGATTTGCTAATTTCGGCAGGGAACAGCATTTAGTGATGTTCCTAAAGAGCGAAGATATTACCTTTATATATAACTAGTAAAACTAATATATTTATTTTGCCTTTTTACAGGAAAAAATTTGGGCAAAATATTCGAGATGCCATCATTAGCGCAGGACCAGCAGTTGATGTAGAGCACGCCAGGAGAGTTACCAAAGAAAAAGTCTAATTAACAATTGTGCAAAAGGGACTCGCACATGTTTTTAATAATTTCGTTTATTATACTTGTACTACTACACATATTTATATAAAGTATTTTGTTTTTTATAAATTATGGATAATATATTTTATTTTACCGGAAGGAATATTTTTAAAAGAAAAATTATATATGTGTGTATTATTATATAATGATATCCTATTATATTAAGCTATAATTATGTTATTGTGGTAGTTTCCCAGAAAGAATGCGTTCGCTTAAAAATGTGTGATATGATACCCATTACGATCCGTTTTATTATAAACAAATTTAATATATTATTATATAAATTATTATATACAACTTTTACGGCAATTAATGATTTACTATTCCTCTGCTATTAAAGAAGTATTTTTAAGTTTTTAAACCAATATTTTGTAAAATGAGAAAATACTCTTTTCTATAGGAAGCGACAACAACACATTTAGGTATATTCCTTTCATTAATTCAAATCTGTCCGTTACTACAGCAACGAAAAATACGATTACAGGTAAAATAATTTACTTGTGATAGCATATTATATATTTCATTAACGAGTACAGTCTTAATCTGCTACAGGAGTGAGGAAAAAATGATTACAGATACACATTAATCAATTTTTGGAATCCACAATTTGATCACTTTCCTGTTTAACTCCTTCTACAACCATGCAAGCTTATATAGAGTGGTTATATTAGTAGAAGTAAAAAAATAGAGTTACAGCCTACTTACGTCCCACAGCTGAGCACAAGCCTCCTCTCATTTCTGAGAGGACAAGAAAGTGTCCGCCGCGCTGCACCATAGCGTGTTGGCGAACTTGACATGTCTTTGAAATATGTTTTATTATTTTATTTAAAGCTTGTATACGAGTAATAGGTATACGACGACTAACAGAAATGTATATTGATGCGAAAACTCAAGCTCTTTATTTCAAACTGGCGAAGTACGATTTTCCTTTCAAAAACATAATCCCAGTTGAGACGTTACTTATAACATTAGCTCTGGGACTCTGTAGCTCTCTAATGCAATTATTCTCCACTAAAGTAACATTTTCTGCAACTACGCAACAAAAAATATCAAAAATGTTTGAATTATTATTTGGCAATAGTGTCTTTGGGCGATACTTTCGTGACCGAATACTACCTGACCAATATATATATCCGGGTCCTTTGTTCGACTACCAGCTAGGACCAAAATTTGTGTTTTTTATTAAAACAAGTCTATTCTATGTTATATTTAAACCTTTATATTGTTATAACAAGCTTTTCTAAACATTTGTAGGTACGTGGGTGGATTGGTATGTAGTAGTTATGCGTGTTAAGGGTACACTAGTCGCTTATTCTTCCATACAGACGTAGTCCGGCTTTTTTTTTTCTCCACTATTTGATGGTGTACGTTCAAAATAAAAAATGATTTCAATTTGTCTCATCATTATCTAGCCCTGTATGGAAACAAAAAAGTAAAAAAAGAGTATGATTAGAAGTTATAAGCGTCGAAAATTCCGATTTTCAACACTAGTTTTAACACATCTTTGGGCGGAAGTAAATACCTAAGAAGAACGAAAATTGCAAAACAGTTACCATACTGAGATAGATTAGTTGTTCAAAAATGCAAATAATTTTATTTTGAACAGATACATTCAATAGATTTTTTGTGACCTCCAGACTACCAAAGGTCTGTTTATAAAATTTCGCGCGCCCGTTTTTGTTATAAAACATCTTGCCTTTCGCTACAAATTGTTTCCCCGATCAGTGGGACGGACGGAGGGGGGCGCAGCGCGCACTCACACATGCTCACTAGGTTAGCCGCTGCTATTTATGGTTGTAATACCTACATATCTACATCTTTATTTAGAAAAATTGCTTCCTTTTGTTCGTGTCCATTGCTGAAGCCGGGATGAATATAGCTGCTAAAATGTGCCCATAAGTTTGTTGAAGCACATTTAGTTAAAATTGAAAACAGGTAGGTACATAATAATGAACTTTCGATACAGGTAGTACATTAGGTACTTAACTATTTTAATTTGCTAACTAACGAAAACATCTCATAGATAAGTACGATTATCGAAAATCTTAAAATTATCTATTAATTTAATTAGAATAGGTAATTTTCAGATTTTCGATAATCGTGCTTTCGTATAGGAATCTCATATCCTAATATATCTAATGTAATTTATGTAAATAAATAAAATGTATTTTGTAAGTTGTTTTTTTTAAAAACATTTTAACACAACAAAAACATGAAACTGAGAAGAAGCACCCGATCTGCCGAAACAAACTCAGAGAGGCTTTTTTGATCGATAGTAATATGTATAGGTATTTAAATCTTGTAATCTCGGAAATAGAAATAGAAATAGAAACTTTTTTATTCAATGTAGATTATAAAAATACTTATTGAAGGTCACTTTTTTAATTTACCACTGGTTCGCAAAAAAAAAACCTCTGTCCTGGGAAGAACCAGCAAGAAACCCAGCGGGACTATTTTTTCCAATAATAGCTTACAATCATGTTTACAATCAACAACACAAGACAAATTAGAAATAGCTTGGTAGCGATCACCCTTCCCAGGGGTTATTATCATCTATAAATTCCTTAATATTATAATAACCCTTTTTATACAAACTTAGTTTAATAACATTTTTGAACTTTGTGTATGACAAATTTTGTATATTTTCTGGGATTTTGTTGTAAAAGCGTATACATCGCCCCAAGAATGAATTACTGACTCGGTGGAGTCGAGTAACTGGTACTACCAGCTTGTGTCTGTTCCTAGTATTTACAGAATGAATATCACTTATTTTCGCAAAACTACTTTTATTTTTGTGTACGTACATTACATTTTCATAAATGTATTGAGAGGCCAGAGTTAATATATTAATTTCTTTAAATTTTTGTCTCAGTGACTCTTTTGGTTTTAAATTATATATTGCTTTAATGGCCCTCTTCTGTAAAATAAATATAATTTCAGTGTCAGTCGCGTGTCCCCATAGCAAAATACCATACGACATAATGCTATGGAAATAACTGAAGTAAACTATTCTAGCTGTTTCAACACTGGTAAGAGTTCTAATCGTTTTTTACAGCATATGCTGCAGAACTAAGTCTGCTAGCTAGTTTTGATATATGGGGGAGCCATTGAAGCTTTGCGTCCAGTGTGATTCCAAGAAAAATGGTGGTATCAACAAGACTCAGTTCCTCCCCATTTAAAATTACATTAGTATTGACATGTTTAACATTAGGAGTTACGAATTTCATACATTTAGTTTTAGTTCCATTCAAATGCAAATTATTAACATTAAACCAATTGAATAACTTAGCTATAGCATTATTTACTTCGTCGTAATTTAATAACTGTCTTTTTAATTTGAAAATTAATGAAGTATCATCAGCAAATAATACTATATCATGGTTATCCCCGACTATGTAAGGTAAGTCATTAATATATACAAGAAACAGAAAGTGGCCAAGAATTGAGCCCTGAGGCACGCCCATTTGTACAATCGACCCAGAAGAACTCATACTATTAATAACAACTTTTTGTGTTCTGTCACTTAAATATGAAATAATTAATTTAAGAGCATCATTTCTTACACCGTAGTGTTGAAGTTTCCTGATTAATGTTTCATGGTGAACACAATCAAAGGCCTTGGATAGGTCACTGAACAAACCCAAAGCATCCTGTGAATTCTCCCATGCATTAAATATATATTTAATCAGCTCAACACCAGCATCAGTTGTCGAGCGACCCCTTGTGAAACCAAATTGATTTTTATGAAGTAATTTATTTACATTAAAAAAAATTAACAATTAATGATTTCTTAATTCTTAGATTTGATAAACCACAAATTCTCGCAAAAGAACACCGATTCCTACCAAGGATGATACGCGAGGCTATTGAAATTAAAAAACATCCAAATTTCAATAGAGAAGATGGTTGGGTGCTACCATCTGCTTGGGATCCTATAATTAACAAAATTAAACCCAAACCCAAGCATACCACTGCAAGACTTCATGATACTATAAGCTCGTTTTGCGTAAATCGGACCAAAAATTAATATTAAAAAACTGAAGGTAGCCGGACTAACTATGACATTGGGACGTCAAACATCTCAGTCCCCCCCCGTGACCATGGGCGCTGTAAAGCACCCGAAACGTCGGGATAATAATAAAAATAAATTAAAGTAATTAAACGCGATAAAATCCGTAAATAATAGTTTTATTCAAATTAACAATTGATCAAGAATAATTTTTTCAAAAATTTTACTAAGTGTTGGCAGTACAGAAATAGGTCTAAAATTAGCGGGGTCCAATGTACTACCAGATTTAAATATAGGTATTACTTTACTATGCTTAATTAAATCAGGAAACACACCAGATTTGATACTACTATTAAAAATAATAGATAGTTGAGGTGCGATTGTATCTATTATAGACGCAATAACTTCAACAGAAATCCCCCACAGATCGGCGGTTCTCTTAATATCAATAGTCTTAAAATATTTTACAATATCTTTTGATGAAACTTTATGAAATGTAAAATTCTTTGTACACACATTTACATTTTGTTTAAGTAATGATTCGGCGACGGTAGGAGAAGAATTCAGTGACTTAGTGGTTAAGATCGGAATATCAGTAAAATATTTCTCAAAAACCATTGCAACGTCCTGATCTGATTTAGTTAATTTATTGTCAAAACTTAACTGGTAGTTTGAATTGCGAGAGTTGACCTTACCAGTTTCACTATTAATTATACTCCATGTCATTTTAATTTTATTAGAAGCAGTCTTTATTTTGTTGCTTAAATACAATGACTTGGCTAAGGAGCACACTCTTTTAAATATTTTGGAATATTTTTTTACATATTCCCTAAATTCGACGCTAGGATTATATGACCTTTCATTGTAAAGTTCATATAACCTTTGTCTACTCTTATGGACTCCTACTGTCGCCCATTCATTAAATGCTTTACGATTATTCAAGGAGAGTGTTTTAGAAGTAAAAGTATTATTAAATTCATTGCAAATGAGCTTAAATAATTTTGCATACAAAAAATTTGGATTATTTTGGTATGAAAGTAATGGAAGTTTTTTTACTATGTTACTTCTAAACTTCTCCAAGCGATGTGCATTTACTGGAACAAACACTACTTTTTTATCTACTTGCTTTTTGTGAACATAAGGTAATGAAACAAATTGTCCACAGTGATCAGAGCTCAATTTTTGAATAATACATTTATTGAACGGCTTAACATTTGTAAAAATGTTATCTATACATGTTGCACTAGATTCAGCAATACGTGTTCGCTCCAAAAATAAATTAAAAAGACCATAAGATTTAAACAATGATCTAAATTTAATATTAGTGGAGGAAGCTTCTAGGAGATTGATATTAAAGTCTCCACATATTACAACAGATTTATTCTGTTTATTAAGCTTAGCGAAAACTTCCTCCATAATTTTTTCAAAAGTATCATATAATGAACATGGGGGTCTGTAAACGCTCACAACAATGAGGTGCTCAAACTCAACACATGCCATTTCTACAGTTCGCTCAACAGAGAGGCTCACAATATCTTTACGTTCTTTATATGATAATAATTTACTAGCTAAATTAAGGAGCCACCTCTTAAAATCGTTTCTCTATTGAAAGAACTGAGCACCTGGTGATTACTAAAGTTAAACATTAAATTATGAGCTTTTAACCAATGTTCAGTAATACATAAAATATGAATATTGTTGCTATTTAAAAACAATTCAATTTCTAGCTCTATGCCTATCATGCCTTGTATATTCTGATGCACCAGGTGTAAACAATTTTTAATATCATTTTGTGGAGTTATACAATTGCAACTATTAAGGATTTGTAAGCTACATTCTAAATTATTTAAATAATTATAACTGCTAGAGATTACCTCTATTGTCTCATTTTCTAATTTAAATTACTTGGAACAGATTCCAAATTACATGTCAAATCATTATGCTGCTCAATAGGAGCAGATGTCTGGGTAGCCAAGTCCTTGGCTGAGTTAATATATAAATAATAAGATAGCACATTTGCTATCTGTCTTAAATTATATTTGGATAGGTAATACCTATCTGTAGTCAAAAATTTCTTAATTAAATTATTAATATCTATTAAATTAATTCTATTGGTATAATTGTTACAATTAAATGTCAAATTTAAATTATCGGAAGCTCGGAAGTCCGATTCGCACTTAGCAAAATATTTGTTTATATTTAACCTTACCTCAGACATACTCATATTTTTTTATATAATTTACTATACTACTATATAAGCTTCTACTAAATAAAATAGTAGTAGCTTTGCTATGGTATTATAGTATATTTTGGATTAGATTTAATTTATTACAGAATAATACGAACTATAAGAAGACTAATAGAAGTCTGTGCTATTAGTATTCCGTTTATATACGTTACTATTTTGATAGACGTTTGTGCTTGTCCCTGCAGTGACAATGCCTATTGAAAAACAAAGTTATTAGAGAGTTATCAACAATGCCTATTGTTGATAACTTTCTAAGTACTAAGAGAATATTTCAAACCACTATTGAACACAAACAATCAATAAACAATTTACAAACTAACATTTTTTTATTTATTTAATTAACCTATATAAAAGCCCCACTAACATCAAAATCGCGCTGTCGAAAAAGCAGTTATCCTGACACTGGCTGACATATACTTCGGGGAGTTGCCTGTGGGCTATTATAGCTAACTAGCTATGGAAAGTAAATACCTATTTAGAATACATAGTACCTACAGTAATATTTGCATAACCTACAGTAAAATACAAAAACATAAAGAAAACATAATTATGTTACACTTTTTTGTGTTTGTTTTAGAAATTATCATATTTTTTTTTTTCAAAAAAAAGTTTTTTATGTTACCGTTTTTAGTTGAGAGTTATGTCCCTTTAGTGGGTACAGGCATAGCAGCAATCGCGGTTGATTTGCTGTCATTTATTGAAGAGTGCCCCCTATTTCTCCAAGATCCCATCATCAGATCCTGATCTGACCATCATCGATTACCGTGGGATTATCTGGAAAATATATCCTTTCAAACAAAAAAATAATTTTCCAAATCGGTTCAGGTTTCAGGCATCTTCGAGAAATCGGGGGACAGAACATACATAAACAAAAACCAACGAATTGAGAACCACCGGTTAAAAAGTAGGTAAAAACAAATCAATGGAATTATTATATAATAACAACATCTACTTAAGTTCACATAAGAATTTTCATAATAACAACTAAGTACGTAAATTGGGTTCATAATAATTACGTTTCACACAGCAGATCCTAAGTTATAATAACACCAATTTGTTTTCTCTCTCCTTTCTCTTTTTAAAATACGTTACCTCCACAGTAGGATTTTATCCAGTATCGTGGAGGCAGTTTACAAACATAAATTGCACAAGGACAAACATCCAGACCCGGAAAAACTATTTGTAGGCCATACAAATATTTGTTCCGTGCGGGATTTAAACCCGCGGCGCCCAGCGCAGCCTCATTGCTAAGCCACTGCGATACGGAGCTCAAATTGCCGTTTGAGTTTATGTTATTATTCAAAAATTAATCGCATAGGTAGGTACGCGATGACGCCGTCTCGCATTGCGTCACTCGAGTGCATATGTTTGTGCGCACTACCTTCTTACTGCTCATCACAGCGTCTATCCCTTTCGCACGTGATGTCCGCTGAGATAGCATGCATTTTTACCCCGCCCACCACTTAGTTCGTGCCATCGACTATGGCAACCTTAAATTCATATATTGCAAGTAAGATTTGAACAACTTTCCTATGTCTGATTGAGTTGAAATTGTGTAAATCGTAACTTCAGTCACAATGCAATAATATGATATATATAACTTGATGCTGCAGTCAGGATTGTCTCCTCACTAGGAAACTCTTCAATGGGTGGTAGCACCGTCACGAAGTTTTGTATGTTAGTTTAATTTTGATAGTTTAACACGATTTTGTCATCAACTGCTGCTGCACCTAACATTATCTCCGTACGACGGATCTCTTTAACGGTTAGGAGCATGGGCTCGAAACTTTGTATGTAATTTAATTTTGATTTGCTTAAAATGAACTTTACAATAAACTGCTGCTGCAGATCGGATAGTCTCCTTACGAGGGAACTCCTCAACAGCAATACTAAACTTTATGTTAGATTCAGGATTTACCACACCATTAAAGAAACAATAAATTATTAAAAAACAAAAATTATAAAAGAAAATTAACTACTTATAAACAAATTAAAATATAAAGAAAACACGGATAATATTTTTTTGATCTTATTGACATAATAGAAAAAATTGAACTGGTTATTTGAATAAAAAATCATGGGTGCAATTAGTTTAATTAAAATTTTCTTATTTTTAAAAAATACTAAAAATTAACAACTGCTTTAGGTATCACCTGGCAACCTGTCAACAGTGGTTACGCTTACGACCACCAGAACATAGAGGCAGTCAGATAACTATATAAAAACATAACTGCAAACTTGTTTCTGTTGTTATCTGTTGATGATTGAAAATCGTCCAAAAGAGCACTTACAGCATCGTTGTCATTATAATTTATGATCGGCCATACGTCAGATAGAAGTAAGGGTTACAAATGAGCATGCAATCAACTTTATGGTATGTGACGTAACGTACAGACCCCGGTATCTATTCTCGACTAACAATTAAAATGATGATACGTCATCATACCCAAGGAATAAACGTTCGTTACAAGTAAAAAAAAGTATCGCGTTCGCGTCAGTCACCATACGAAACAAAGTAGCATTATGCTGCTATTTAAAACCATTGAACTATCTGTGCAGTTCCCTTCCTTGATCGAGCAACACATTCTTACCACGCATTATTCATCTTCATCGTTAATGCTCTTCACAAATCCACTGCTGCCTGCCTGCTTGCCTTCTCCAAAAATTTATCAAAAATCATGGTCTTAAGACACTTGAATCCATCGACATCCTGCATGGCTTACCAGGTTGTCACTCCATCTAGTGGGTGGCACCCCATACTTTGCTACCGGTACGAGGCTGGCACTTAAAAACCTTCCTTCCCCATCAGTTGTCAGTTTTTCGAGCTATATGGTCGTCCCATTGCCACTTCAGCTTACTCATTCGTTAGGCTATGTCGGTTAGTCTGGTTCTTCTACGGATATGTTTATTTCTAAGTTTGTCACGCAAAGAATTCCCAAGAATAGCCCCCTCCATATCTCACTTCCTCATACGGCCAGCTGTGAAGGACCACGTCTCAGACCCATAAACCCTCACTGCCAATAAACACTGTTTATACAACCTCGTTTTAAGTTTTGTGGTATACCTGACGAGAAGATGTTTATTCTCCCGAACGCTGTCTAGCTGTCAGTTGAATCGTGAACATGGACAAAACAAAGATCATGTGTAGCGTCCATGTCAGACCCATGCCAGTAGTTGTAGGGAGCACTTAGCCCGAAGTTGTTGACGTGATGACTATGTTTACCATGCTTCACTTTTAATAAAGTCTGAAACAAAGAGCTCAAATAAATTAAGAAAATACATCAAAATGAAAATGACAATTTATTCACTGTAAAAATATTATTCATTATTACGCTTCTATTATAATACATTATATTATACTCACATATGAATAAAAGGCATTCATAATATTCATCAGTTTCTATGTTGAAATTGAATAGAATTGTAGGGTGCTTACAAAAGTAGTAAAGCAACTTCTTATCATAATTCTCGTTAAGGCACTTTATATGGCTTCCCGTTGTGTGAGTTTACTGCTCTTTAATTTAGAACTTAGTTATTGAAGTTGTTTCCTTTCGGTATGGCTCAATGGTGCGGAGTAAGGTACAAATTCTAAATCTAATAATAATTTTTATATGTGAGTAAAACTATTTTTGTAATTAGACGTTATTCTTTAATATTACATATTTCATAAACCGCATTACAATTTCTAACATTGTTTTCTTTTATATAAGTAACGTTGAGAAACCATTATAACGTCAACTTTTTTCATAGAATAAAAGTAGCCAATGAACATACAGTTCACTTTGTAGTAAATCCAAGCTGTGATCCATAGATATTTACCTTCTATCTTTTACATTAAAAATCAAAATGTAAATTCGTTGAACCTTGAGGACTAAGGTAGAGGTCATGTTACCAGTAAAAAGAGTCTTCGGTTCAGTATAGATATTCATCAAACGAAACACATGAGCATTATGTAAAACTTTCTTTTATCTACCTGATTGTAAATGGTTACTATCGCCTGTGAAAACCTACACAAATTATTATCCTTATCGATTAAGAATAAAAATGCATATAATCGTTCATCCCTGGAGAAATTATTTAAGATAGAATGCTTCTTTACTAGTGTCGAGGCACTCCAAAATAATTTAAATTTTAATAATAAATAAAATTTTTTTTAGAGATAAACTTTACAAAATGGATCGCTGTGATCATCCAAGTGCGTGCATATTGTAATCTGTTTATAATACATTTGCATAAATAAAGATAATTCAGACGTCCAGAAGTACATTAAAATTGAATTATAAAATTCTATCACATGAATACCTACATAAAAATATACACATTAAGCTAAAAAATTTATGCGCATTAACGCTGGTTTATGATGATGTTAATACTGTTAGCCTTTGACTTTTACAGTTTTAATGGCCTGAAAGGCCGCGGGCTCTGAGACCTACGTTACAGTAAAGTTTTTTTTTACAGGAGAGGGGCAAACGAATATACAGCTCACCTGATGGTAAGTGATTACCACCGCCCATGAACAACTGCAACACCAGAGGAATTACAGATGCGTAGCCGGCCTTTAAAAAAGGATTAGGCTTTTTTCTTGAAGGTCTCTGGTGGTAGTTGATTTCACAAGAAAGTTGTGCGAGGAACAAAACTTTGCGATTTAAAAATGGACCGACAGTCATTCATATGGCATGGATGGTATCGCGAGTTTTGTCGCGATGTGCGATGGTGAAATTGTGAGGCTGGAATGAGTCTGAACAATTCCTCAGAGCGCTCTCCGTGGTAAGTGAGATAAAATACGCAAAGAGATGCAACGTCCCTACGTAGCACCAGTTAGTCAAGCCGATCGGAGGGAGCTCGGTCCTTGACGATTCGAACAGATCTGCGCTGGATGCGATCAAATGGAAGGTGCTGGCACCGGGGAGACCCAGCCCAGAGATGGGAACAGTATTCCATGTGCCACCGAACCTGCGCCTTGTAAAGTTGCAGGCGGTGTGCCGGCATGAAATACTGTCCTGCTCTGCTGAGCACGCCAAGCTTTTTAGAGACCAATTTGGCCTTCTCTTCCAAGTGATCACGAAACTGCACGTCACTAGTAATGTTGATGCCGAGGATTCCTATACTGGCTGAGGCAACAAGGGTTGAGCCTTGAAACTGAGGAGATACGACGAAGGAGTTCTTTTAGCGGTAAACGTGCAAACTTGTGTCTTTAGGGGATTGAACTGAACTAGATTTAATCGCCCCCAGTCCGAGACTTTGTTCAACAAAGTTTCTACTTCAGACACGAGTTTGTCCCCGGTAGGCGGTGACGTTTTTCCGAGAAATATTGGCACGGCCGGTGTATAAAACATCACCAGTGCTATCGTTAGCATAGCAATGAATGTTACCGGTTTGCAACATATCATTCATATGCAGAAGAAACAGCGTTGGGTGTGCACCGTCCACTACGACTCCTTCTTCTTATTAAAGTGCCATCTTCTTTCGAAGATTGGTGATCATTAAGGCAACTTGAATCTTTGGTGCCACGGCTCTGAATAAGGAACGGGCGCTCTTTCCAAATGATTTGCGTAGGTTTTTCAACATGGTTGATGCTCCGATTAGCAAGAAAACAAGTGATCCAATCGCACAATTTCTTGGAAGCCCATAGGAAGGGAGCTTCGAAAGAAGCGCTTTGTGCCAGACCCGATAGAAGGCCTCGCTGTGTCCAGACTAACGGCCAATGCCTCCCCCTTAGACTCTACAGCCTCCGCACATCTATGCGTAAGGTAGATCAGAAGATCACCAGCTGATCGAACACGACGGAAAATGTATTGGCGGTCACTAACCAGCTGGTGATCCTCAAGGTACCTCACGAGCTGGCAGCTTACAATAGACTCCATTATTTTGGAGAACAAGGTAGTGATTCCGATAGGCCTGTAGTTGAACGTTTCTGAGCGGTCGCTTTTTTAGGAATCGGGTGAACCAAAGCTGTCTTTCAAGAATTCGGGACTACGCCTTGGGAGTAGGAGTTCCAGAAAAAACGCGTTAAAACCGGTGCCAACTCTGGAGCACACGACTTCAGCACAATGAGAGGGACAACATCAGGCTCACTCGACTTAATGATGTCCGGGGAGAAGAGTGCTTTGCAAACAGAGCGCTGTTTTAACCGCACATCCGGCATGGAGCACTAACACCATGGAACGGTCGGCAGTGTATTCCCCCCGTCATCAAGAGTCGAATTGGATGCAAAGAGGGAGCCTAACAGATCGGCTTACTCCTTTGCAGATGAGCCAGTGAGTTGGCCTCTCTGTGCAGAGATGGAAGAGATCACTGACAGAAGTTCCCTTGGACAGCCTTGGCGAGAGACCAGAATGCACGGGTTCCCGAAGGTAGGCGAACTATCTTGTCGCCAATTCTGCTGATGTGTTCAGACATTGCCTTGGCAATGTCTCTTTTGAAGGACCTGGAGGTGGAATTACATTTCTTTTTAAGAGCTCTGGTGCTTACACCCCGAGACGTTGATGCGTCACTCCAGGCCCGGTAGCACTCCTGATGAGCTTATAGCGTGATGATATTTTACAGGAACGATCAAACCATGGCTGGGATCTGCCTCCGATGGGCACCACAGAGGATGGAGTAAAAAGTTACTTACCCTAAAGTACCACATCAGCGACAGAATCAGCAACAACGCTAGGATCGTCCGGAGAGAAGCAAACCCACCCCCAAGGGTAGGATGCAGAAAAAGATCGCATCCTATCCCAATCAGTCGACTTATAGCGCCAAGCACAGCGGCAGCCTGCATAATGCAACCGCAACATTAATGTGACTGGCATCACACTCCGTACAGAACAATGGTCTGACGAGCCTAAAAGGATGTCGATGGAAACCTGATATCCGTCCGGATGAGAGGTCAGCAGAAGGTCCAACAGGGAAGGTATATGATCTTGCACATCTGGAATCGTTGTTGTGCCAGATGAAATGCCAAAGCAAAGTCATAAACAGATCTCCGCGCATGATCAGTTATACGTGAACCGAGCCATTCGGCGTGGTGGGCGTTAAAATTGAGCTCTATAAAGATAACAGGGAAAAGTCAGCGGAAACCTTAAAATTGTATCTAAGAATTTTTTGCTAATTAGTTGCCAAAATCGTGATTTTGTTGCTCCAACCAGTTTTGAGGAAATTGATTTACTGCTTTCTTTACATTAAGATACCAGTAAAAACTTTAAATCAACCCTGCCGTAGCGGATAAAATGGGATAAATTGTTTGTAATTAGTTGCTAAAGTAAAATGCAGAAATAATATAAAAATTCTAAATTTTTTAAAGTAAAAAATTACTACAATTCTAGTTATGTTTTAATAATGTGTTATGATCAATAAGTAAGCAATTACTTGAAATTTTGTTGCTGTTCATTAATGGAAATTTACCTTTTTAATACAAGTAAAGGCAAGAACCCGGTGTTGTACCTTTGCTAAAGCAAATCAGTAAATGCGAAAAATGACTATTTCAGACTTTGCCCTACCTAAACACGAGGCGTAAATGAATGCTGTATATGTTATGGATTGCTGCTTTATTACTTTATCCAAATAATGTTATTAAAATTTCTAGAACTCGAGTTACCTAAATAATAATATAGTTACAGTCCATTGCAATTGCAACATATAAATAGTCAGGTGGAAATACGAAAATAAAATTCTGATGTCAAAATATCCTATAAATATAGCACGTATACATATGTGGTGGAGTAAATCGATCGATCAAAATAACTACTTGGTGCAGCTCATCGATCAATTTTATTTTGTTGCTTGCTCTTGAATTATGACTTGCTACTTCCATTAATGAACAGCAACAAAATATCTTTTTTTTATAGAAGAGGGGGCAAACTAGCATGCGGCTCATCTGATGTTAAGTGACTACAGCCGCCCATGATCAACCGCAGTACCAGGGGTATTGCAGGTGCGTTGCCGGCCCTCTAGAAAGGAGTAAGCTCTTTTCTTGAAGGTCCCCAGGTCGTATCGGTCCGGAAAAATCGCCGGTGGTAAATTATTGCACAGAGAGGTTCTACGCGGAAGAAAACTTCTTTTGAAACGTACTGAGGTGGATGCTATATTATTTTTGCATTATATTTCAGCAACTAATTAGCAACAATTTTATTCACTACGGCGGGGTAGATTTAAAGTTTTTACTGCTATCTAAATGTAAAAATAGCAGTAAATGAATTTTCTCAAAACCGGTTGGAGCAACTATATCGCGACTTTGCAATTAATTAGCAACAAATTAGCTACAAATTCCTGAATACAATTTTAAGGTTTCTACTGAATTTCACTGCTATCTTTATAGAGTTTTAAAATCGCCAAGGATCACGATATCTGCGGAGGAGTTCTGCTGTAGCACGGCATCTATTAGGACTATTTGGACGTGGTCGAGGAGTCGGTCTGTTTAGGTATTACGCTATGGGACCTATAGAGGCACCCGTAGACGCAGGGATGGTCGTTGCTGTCTACACGTAGCCATAGGATGGACAGGTACATACCTTCAAAACTGCCGAGGCGTCGATAACAAATGTCTTCTCTGACGTATACGCAAACTCCAGCCCGAGGCACAAAGGAATGTTCAAATTTGTACCCCGGGTAGGAGAAATATGAAGTGTCAGCTGGAGATGACACCTGAGTCTCGGTTAAAAAGAGCAAGGCCGGTTTGCTGTCCCCAGATGGTTCTGGACAGCGTTAAGGTTCGAATGAAGTCCCCTGATGTTGCAAAAATTTACGGATAGCGGGGCAGGGGTTGTCTTGGTGTTGATCATCCGCTTGCCCCGAGCAGTTTTTGTGGCGAGCAGTATTGTCCCCCCTCTACCCAGAATACGCGGGACAGCCTGAGCATCCACGTTCACTTCATGCTGTATTCTGTGAGATCGTGGTACCACCCCGGTTTGAGGCGGCCCATCCGTACGACAGCAAAAGCTGGCGTATGGCTCTACAACTATAAAAACTGATTGTAAAGCCACTTTTTTTAATTCAGCAATAACTGTGAAAACAACCTTTGTTCTGGGAAGAATCAGCAAGAAACCCAGCTGAACTTTTTATAGTATTGTCTATTAACTTTTTGTTATGAGGGTTATTGTTTTTTAATTTAATTTATGTATATCTTATTATTATTGTTATTTATCGCCAATAACTGTGAGCACTAAGCTCACAGTTGTTGGCGAGTATGTTTACCTGGGAGAAATAGTCAAACTAGGTAAGTCCAACTGCGACTGAGAGGTTAATCGACGAATTCAACTCGGCTGGGCAGCGTTCAGAAGATTCGAGCAGGCAACCAGTGCGTATTGTCACTGATGACTTATGGATCTGAGACATGGTTCTTCAATGCTGGCCGTATGAGAAAGCTCAAGGTCACTCATTGAGCTATTAGATAGGGCTATGCTTGGGGTTTCTCTGCGCCATAGCCCAACGGATTAGTAAGCTGAAGTGACAATGCGCTGGCCATATAACTCGAAGAACCGACAACCGATGGGGAAAGAAGGTTCCCAAATGGCATCCTCGTATCGGTACCTCGTACCGCCCACTAGATGCAATGACGGCCTGGTAAAACGTGCAGGAAGTTGATGGATGCAGGTGGCTCAGGATCGCGCTTTATGGCATTTCTTGAGGGGGATCTATGTTCAACTGTGGACTTGTGAAGGGCTGTAATGACAACGATGATGATTATTAATGTTTTAATAATATAATATATGTTGTAACTGCGTAGTAATGTCGGAGTTGATGGCACTTTATGTGAACCCGCGTCACGCTCAACCATCACGTGTTCGATTTTATCCCAAGAATTCAGTTTTCCGAAAATCGGATCTCATTGACAAAGGATGCCTCATTTTCCTTAATGAATGTCCTGCGTTTTACAAGTAAGTCACGAATACTACTTTTTTCTAATTGAAGTAACATGCAAACTTACAATCCGTCTGATAGTAAGTGGTTACGGCAATTAAGGTACACCTGTGATCAAAAAAAAATCAAACAAAGAAAACTATAGATGAGTTATCACCTCTGAAGACTAAGTTGGAATGTCTCACATCTAGTAACTATACTGGCCTCTATATCATTCACAGAAATATAGTAATGGACGCACTTTTTTATATAGAATTAGGGTGATAAACGAGCATACAATCCACCTGATGGTAAGTGGATGCTGTGGCCCATAGACATTTACATTTAACCTCGATTAAAAATAAAAATGGAGATGCGTTGTCACCACTGAGGGTTAAGAGGGAATGCCTCGATTCCAGTAAAACGGTTCTCCGTTTCTTTACACAGAGCAGCATCAAGCTGCCATTTTACGCTGGTACTCTGTGAGAGCGTGGTCCTTCTCCTATCGAGCCACCCTTTCGTGCTACAACCATAATATACTTGCAGCTTGGCTCTACCACGTATAGTAACTGCTGCTATTCACTAAATATGTGTGAGGGTGATACCTATTCAAACGAAAATAGCAGTCCTACAACCTTGAAACTACAAATACTACATCATTGTTATATCTATACCATTACCATTTTGTTATAAGCTGCATAAGATAATCGATGACTGAAGTTCGTTCCCACGTGCTGTAGAATATTCATTAACAGTTTTCTCTTATTATGATATTTCTCTTCAATTGCGGAGAAGTTTTTTATACATAAACTGCACTCACAAGCATCTAGACTCGGAACATTTTTAGACCACAAAATCTACACTTGTTCCGTGCGTGATTTGAACCTACTGTCCTACTCACATATCAAGATTTACTTACTGATAAGACGATGAGTAGGTGGTGGTATTTTTTAATTGATAGCAGAAAGAGTCTCTGGTTAGCCATCAATTGCTTACCCAACACGAGCACGAAGCACAGTCATTTGTTGCACTGGATTAACTCGAGTGGTAGCCCAGTACTAGTAAGCGAAGTGTACTACTCCCACTAGATGAAGTGACGATCTATTAACTGACGCAGGAAGCTGATTAATGCACGATGAAGTTGAGAGACTCAGAACCGTCTTCTATGGTATTCCTTAGGAGAGGCCTATAGACAACAGTGGAATTATTCAGCCATTTGAAAACCATCAGCTTTTTTTGTGTCGGTGGTTTTTTTTAGTACTATTTTTAATTCTTAAAGTTTCGTTTTGAAGGAAAGAAAAACACAAAGAAGGATCCACCCATTCTCACCACAGTGTCTTTTTTCAGAATAATTTTTAAAAACTCTAATGAATTACTTCTTTTAATAACCCAAAAATATTTGTGAAAGTTTTGGCTTTTTTTTTCGAATTTGTCACGTACCTCCAATTTGAAATTGTTTGGAACAATTACCGGTAATTCATCATCATTATAATTACAGTACATCACAAGTCCATTGTTAAATATACGCCTGCTCGAAGGAATATCACACGACACGGTCCAGAGCTACCTGTTTCCACTTGCCAACTTTGCCCGCTCCACGGTACGAGGCTGCCACTCGAGAACCTTTCTTACTTATTGGCTGTCAGTTATTCGAGCCATATGGTCCATTGCCACGTCAGCTTACCAGTCAGTTACTCTGGTGCAGCTGCGAATTTCCTCTTTTAGTAGTTCAATAAGCATGCTGCGAGCATAGTCCTCTGCGTAGCTCGTTGACCAACTTTGAGTTTCCTCTTAATGAAGATTATTTTGTATTGAAAGGCAAAAAATTGTTTGCGCGCGTCATTATGATGGTGAATACAAATCTTTTAACAATTATTGCGAATTGGAATACGAGAACTGCAACAGCTGGAGGAGTAAGTTAACTTTTAAATCATCATTTATTTATTATACCTTTTCATTAAAGCATATCAATAGTCTAATGCTGAATTGATTTGCCCACATATTACCTTATAAAGGCGTTATTTTCCACAGTTATAAATCTCGGTAGGGTTTCTTGTAACCGCATTTTTTTATAATTTTGTGTTGCTATTAGGAAAATGGTGCTGCATTTTCCTATTTCAGACCATGGAATGATAATACAGAGTCCTGGATTCTCGTACGTTGCCACTACATGGCATGCTTTTAATATCTATTACTAAAGTTTTCATCTATCATTACTCCCTTAGAAATAATTTGGAACATTGGGGTAGTTAAGTATATTTAAAAGTCACTATTCACATTTTGATTATTTAATTCAAAAAATGTATTTATATAACCTAGAGTTCATCTTATTTTCAGATACATAGTTTATATAAGAGATAACAGAAGTCAGGCATCTATAAATAATAATTAAGTTGATCTATTTTTTTTTCATAGGGAGCGGAGAAAAGGAGTATGCGGTTCACCTGATCGGGACTACTGCAACTTTATCAAATCACACGAAAGGAATTGGAGGTTTTTTTGCCGGCCTCTCAGCATTTGTTTTTGATTATTTAACTCATTTTCTACTGTACGAAAACAGATTTTAAACATAATTGACATGGCTGATTTTTAGCATCTCTGAGAGGTTATGTCATAAAATTCATTTATTACTAAGTATGTGAAAACTTATTGTCCAATTCAAAAGGGGTACGTATTGCCATTATCAAGAAAAGTACCATCATTATGTTATTAATGAATATTAAAAATGTATTTGTTATTTTAAAAGGACATTTTTAATTACAATAATATTGTAATTACATAGTAGCAGCTGAACATGTTCTCACGCTTGACCGGCAGATTATAGGTCCCAGAACCAGATGTCTCTCACCTTTTTCGCTGCTCCTCTTCCCCATTTATTTACATCTGACGTAAAATATTGTCACCTTTTATGAAACCCATGGGGTGAATCTTATACCGAAATCATACGGAAGAATAAGAAAAAGCATACCAAAATAGTATACAAATGAAAAATAGGTAATACGTACGTGGTGCAAATTTCTGACATAAAGGCGATTTTCTGGTAACTGATGGATGGCAAAAAGCCATAAAAAGGTGAACGCTAATGCTACAGACTAGTGTACGGAGACCATAATTGCCAGTGCTGGAGGAATAATTGAGCTAAATGACTGGCATAGTAAGTATGGGAAAACCTTACAAGCATTAATTAATGTCTTTGTTCTTCTTGATATTATATCCAACACTGAAGTTTAAAAAGGCTGAAGTACAAAGGGACGAATCTGTGCAAGAAGTTTATCAGCAATTCATGTGCGTAAAGCTGAGGATTGAACTAAGTGCCATGCCTTGGTAATTTTAGACAAATGATGACTACGACGAAAGTTATAACGATATTGTGGTTGAATATTGCATTCAAATGATACCATTGAAATGCTTTTTTCACAGTTTAATTGTTTTAGCTAATTGATTTTTTAACGAACATAACTTTTTTTTTTAGAATGGAGTATGATTAAGCAACAAAGATGCTAAATATATTTACTATCTAAACCTAAAACGGTCGAAAGAAGAGAAAGAAAAAAAAAGATGTGTTCTTTAATATTATAAAGTTAAAATTTTCCGATACAGTGAAAAATTTTATTAAAAACATAGCAATAGCTTATTCTCTGTTGAAAAATGTATTCCACCTTTAAAAAATTTATATTTTTACCGCATGCAATGCAAAACAATAAAGTTTGTAATTTGTTTTATGGCGTCGTACAATAAACTTATTCATAAAAACACTGAAAATGTCATTAAAAGTTGAAAGCGGTCAAGTTGAAAATGTAATAAATTTAAAATTGTACATACTCATATGATAAGCATATTATTGCGCATAATTGTCACATTTAATATTAAATTAAGAAAAATAATAAATTTTGTACTTTTTAATTGTAATAACATGGCTTTCTTTTATTTCAAAATGTTAGCATTTGCCGTCGTAGTCTTTTAGGTAGTGCCAATGTTCTGCAAAATCATAAAAATATAGTATCATAAAAATTAGCATAACCGTACAAACTTATTACAATGTATACTGCTGTAATTGTCTCGCCTTCTCACCTTTGAAGAGGTTACTTCTCAGGTTTGAAGAGGTTAGGAGCAGATACTACGAAGGAGCGGGTTGAGGGATTCAAATGTTATGTAACAACCAAATTGGCTATATATTAAAAACTGGTCAGATTAGGAGTAACCTTAACCGACGAGCAGTTATGCTTAGATAGATATATGGATGTAAAGGAGGCGAGAAAGGTGTGTCAGGATGGTGCGAAATGGAAGTCCGCAGTCTCTGCTTATCCCTTTGGGTGACAGGCGTGAGTGTTAATATAGTATTTATTCATAACTAATTAATATGTCTCATTTTGAGCATAGTCAATGGCCTTGGGAAAGTCAAAACGTATAGACATAGAATATTTACGACTATATCCATATTTTAATCCCTTCATTTCCCAATTCATATTATTAACAATTTCCTTTTTCGATTATTTTATACGTGGCAGAGTCACGCTGCAACAAAATTATTGTTGTAGCACGATTGGGTTGGCTCGCCTAGGGGTAAGACTACGCTCTCACAGAATACCATCGTAAAATAGGAGCTTAATGCTTTTTTTAGTGTTTCGTATTATAATTATAGAGAACCGGAAACCCTTTTTACTGGAAATGAGGCATTCCATCCCAGTCGTCAGGGGTGACAACGCATCTGCATTTTGATTCTTATTTGTTCATATTACTAATATCTGCAAAAAAGCATATAGGAATCTAGGGTTTGTTCTTCGGTGAGTAAATAATTTCACAAATGTTAAAGCAACTATTCTATTATACAACGCCTTGGTAATATGTAATACAATGCAATCGCTTGGTCCCCACATGAAGCAAAATATAAGCTAATGTTGGAGAGGGTACAGAATAAATTTTTGAGATATCTGTATATGAAGCTTTACAGTGTATACCGCCTTTATTCCTTAATGTATCCAACCTTATTCATTACAGAGATGGTCTGATATAATGAACTTAGGGTTAGAAGAGAACTTACTCTGGTTTTACATATTTATAAGGTACTCATAGGGAAAATATTTAATTCCGATATACTAAATCAATTAAACATGTATGTCCCGGACGGATACATAGAGTGACGGCGACGGCCACGACGGTATGTCTTACGGAACAGAAGGACAAACCCAATGCGTCAGGCTTTCGTCGCACTTGCTTTGCACACTTAATTTGATAGCAAGAGAAATAGACTTGTTTTGTTGCCCCTGAGTGAGTTCACAAAGCTAGCATTATACATTATTTGTTATGTAACTAATTTAAAAAGATAATTGCGTATAATAATAATAGCATATAGAATAGTTCTAATAATAGCATATCGAATAGTTACACTATCGTATTAGGATAACCTGTAAAGATAGTTGTAAGTGTTGAAATAAATTAATAAATAATTGAGGATAAATGTATATGTTTCTAGACCATAGCACCCAGTAATAATCAAGTGGACCCATTGGTCATCCTTGTTCTATGAGAAAAGTATTTTTATTATATTTCCTAGATGAAATATGCGCGTTGAAACCTTAAAAGCGATAAAAATACTTACGTTCGTTTAATTTACAGTTTGCGTACTGCATATCACAAATAGTGCTGAAGTTTTTCCTCCCAATCTCAACATTTTGGTGATCGGTAGATATCGCACAGATGGGTGATTTGCTGGAAAATAAGTAGTTTGATGTAGCTTTACTAAAAATTGCCATACAGTGGTGATGTAAGAGTGAAAAATGGACACGGGTTTTGTTTGTAATAAACCTCTACATCGATCCTCAAAGTAAAGTTGTAGTTTATATCCATCCAAATACAGGCTCTAACTCACTTTTAAGAGAGTTATTGAGAGATGAGTCTACTGTGCTTCGTCTATGCATGTTGAGGGACTTCACTTACATATCCTAAAAATATTTTTTAAGGATATGTAAGTGAAGTGAATTAGTTAAAGTTATTATTTATTTAAATTGAGAGAAATACATGGACGTATAATTTGTCAAATACTATTGACAAGCTAACGGGGAAACGTATAAGCACACATACGTTCATACATGGATAATTATAAAATGTCATGTGATATATCTTTTTAAAATGTTTTGCAGATAATATTTCAAAGAAACATTATTTTACACATAAGCGCGGTCCCGAACTACCCACATCCAGCGAATTCATGCGTGTTTTACCAGGTAGCTAATTCATAATACAGTGTGAAGCCGCCCTTACACATATGAGGCTGCCACTTGAGAACCTTGCTTCTCTATCGTTTGTCGGTTCTTCGAGCTATATGGCTGACCAATTGAAACTTCTTAATGATCCTTTGGCTTATATCGGGTTATTTGGTTCATCTGCAGATATCCTCATCAGGAAGTTTGTGACATAGAAACTCAATGAGTAAAAGAATTTTTAACCACATTTGTATATTTCAAACCCACAGAAAGCATAGAAAGTATGTAAATTTAAGTACAAGGAGACAATATTTTAAAGGGTATTAGATTAAGTGCGATGTATGTTATTATTCTAAGGACGGTCTCAAATATCTATAATAGCCATACAGAATAGAGATTGTCGCATTTTGATAACTTGGTGAACACTAATATTAATAGTTTTATGACGGCACTTACAATGCGATAATACGATGACATTGTAATAATTCGAAAGGACAAGTCATCGGAGAATATCCAGGTCGTAGCTTCTCCAAAACAGGTGGCAAGGTCCATAGCTCAAATGGATATGTAAAACCTCTCCTTTCATATTGACCTTGAGATGGCTTCAAGGCTTTTAAAACTGAAATTCATAATCATTTGTATCTTAAATTAGATAGTCGGCTAGATTTGGTAGATAATTACATAAAAATACAAACCGAAACATTTTTGAATTGGAAATTTATATTTATATGCGCTTAAAAATAAACAGCAAAATCTGTCTCCTAATTCAGACTATATTATGGTACACGCATTAAAATTACAAAACTGAAATATTTAGGAGTTTAAAAATAAAGGTTATAAAATAAAAATAAACTAAACTTTACTTAATAACAGTTAGTAATTAAAGGCAGATTGAAAGTGGCCCCGGTTGAGAAGTGATAGGCTAGCGTGGTATGGCAATATTATCTGAAGGTGAGTAAAGCATGTAACAAGAAGAATATTAGCTATGAAAGTAGATGGACAAAAAATTACTTAGAAAAGATGTATGGAACGCGTTAGGGATAACATGCATTAGAAAGGAGTGAGTATATAAACGATGGCTAACAGACGACAATAGAAGGGACTCCAAGAAACTTGGGATAAGGGCAGGAAGAAAAAAGAAGAAGCTTAGTAAAATAACAGCCTATATACGTCCAACTGCTTGGCACAGGCCTCCTTTCATTTCTGAAAGGATTTTTGCAAACAAAAGAATAATCAATCAAAAATTAATTAGAACAAATAGCTGATTTTTAAGATGCTTTTTAAAACTCAAAGCACTAAATCTTACGTAAAATTATGAAGAGTGCCAAATACTTTAAATTATATTTCATTCCAAGAACGAAAAAACTTTTGTTCATAAGAATAACAAAAAGTAGCAAATAATCGAAATGTAAATTGATTTCACGCAAAGATAGGACAGTAATGAAATTTTTATTGCCACTTACACTCAAAGTTATAAGGCGAAACTCACACTGTTGCATTATATGACTACTAGAAATAATAATAACATTTAAGAAAACTTAAAAACCACGCATTGATCATGAGCTGTAATGATTACATACATACATAAACACTTACGCCTATCACCCAGAGGGGTAGGCAGAGACTATAGACTTCCATTTGTAACGATCCTGACACTCCTCTCTCGCCTCCTTCACGTCCGTATACCTAAGCATACACGCTCACACGCTCGTCGGATAAGGGTACTCGTAATTTGGCCCGTTTTCAATAAATCATTAATTTAGTCGATAAATTTTCGCTTAGGACGTCCCTTTCCTACTTTGCCATTCACTTCTGCAACATAAATTTTCTTTGTCACACTTTCCTCATTCATTCTTTCCAGATGACCAAATCACCGAAGCATTCATTTCTTAATCCTGATAACAACATCATCTTGCAAACCACACTCTTCTCTTATCACACAATTTCTCACCCATTCAGATTCAGCCCTAACATACTCCTTAACGACTGCATTTCTACTGCGTTTATTCTACTCTCGTGCTTCTTGTGCCACACCCAACTTTCACCACCATACGTCAAAGTAGGAACCAACACAGCATTGTGAATTGACATAGTTTTTTACAATTTTGACTAAGAGTGAGCCCCATTTACTATATTTCCTGCGTTCACTCGTCGTTCTATATCCTTATCATATCTCCCATCCCTACTAAATACGCAACCCAAATATACAAACTCATTCGTTTGCTCGTTCAACTCGATGATTATAGAGAAAATTATGATATTGATTATGAAAATTATCCTGTATATATATATATATATATATATATATATATATATATATATATATATATATATATATATATATATATTGCAAATGCAAATCAGCGCATCTAAGGCACTTCTACCTACGGACTTCTTAGGTACCTGTACTATAATGAACTATTCTTATATCTATTAGTTTAAATCTGAGACCATTAAAAAGCCGTGTTTTGTAATAAGACGAACTGTAGGTAACTAACAAATAACGAAATAGAAGAGCAGCTGCTTGTTAAAATCGATTTCTGCATTTCTACGAATTGCGAATAGTTTCTAGACTCAAACAGCAAAGTCAAAGAAATTTCTGTCATAAAGCTGTACGCAATATATGTCAAACTTGACGATCCAATTTCATACAAGGGCTACTTCGACACTATTCATTTGTTGGATTTATATTTGCAACTAGCCAGACATAAAAAACATATATAACTGTAGAAGTTATTTTAGTTTTTCAAACCAAATATATACAATTATAATTTTTTACAATACCATCATCTTCAACGGTCCATAGAAGATCATTGATAGAGTTTTTTTTTAAAGTGAAGTGACAAACGCAACTGAGCTCATAAATAGAAAACAGATTCGTTGTCACTTCTTAGGACTAAGATTGAAAGCCCCACAGCCTGCCCAGCAACTAACTATAGTGGTTCTCTTTACACTTCAGAATGGAATACAGCGTCGCGGGTCCTGCTGCTCTCGCATAATTCTCTTCCGTTCTAAGAAATATTTGTCCTAATTATCACGCTTAGCTGGTGGATTGAAAATAATAGCACCAGATGTCTCGCTACTTTAAAGCTGCTGCTCGTCACTAATCTTATAATTATTTTGCGCCTGGCTTAAATGAGAATGTCTATCGGAAGTCATAAAATCTTTTTAAAAATCCTCATTTGGATCCTCTTGCGTCGCCATCTAATTGTACTTGTAAAATCATGACTAATTTAATCGTATTTTATGCGGTACATAATCAAAATAGTACTTTAGCATTTTTTTTAAATCAAGATACAAATGCGTGGTCACCCTTGAATACTTACATTTGATGCCTCGTATAAAGTGTTTACGATTCTTGTCACGGACCATGAAGTGTCACAGCATTATGCTGCTGTTATTTGCTGGTATTCTGTTAAGCGATCTATTCGTGATACAGCCGTTATGCAGCTGCATAGTGATAGCATCTAAAAATTAATTTATTCAATTATTGTCAAACCATACTTCACTTATGTATAGGTTTAGGCATAGAATAATATAATACATACATAATAGAACGGGGGATCGGGCGACCGCTGTTACTCGTACTTCTCATGTACGAGTATACGTACGTGTACGAGTTGTATGGCGACGATGAATGGCTAACGAAAGAAAGGTGCTGAAATGTGTCTCGCTCATTAGCTATTGTAGCCTACGATGTTTAAAATAATATCATTTATTATTAGTTTTACGTAATGCCGTAGAATGATTGTTATGATGATTTTTATGTATTTTGTTGGATATTCTGACATTTTGCTTATCAGTTATATTTTGTTATATTTTTACAAGTACTTTCGAGGATAGCTTCTATTCCAATTAAAAACACCATGTTATATTCCAGACGATAAAAGTCACCTAGTATATATACATATATATATATATATATATATATATATATATATATATATATATATATATAGAGAGAGAGAGAGAGAGAGAGAGAGTAGTGGATGGGGGATGAGTCGCTCGCGTCCGTAGGCTTCGACCACCTAACCTTAGGCCCACCCTACACGTGTCCCCCGGGTGGTGCTAAACGAGCGACAAAGCCGAAAAAATAGACTCGGCTCCTCGCCGTTGGTCGCGGCGTAAAATCTACCACCAACCCTTGTTCGCACCATGAGTCAGGAAATAAAAGAAATGGCCCCGAGTTCCCGGCGCCCTTTTAATGGGGCAGGGGTGCGAAGAATCTCCGGGAAAAAAAACCGGCGACGAGGTTCGCCACCCGTCACGTTCTGTCTCCCGGAGAGGCGAAAAGTGGATTGCGGAAACCCGTCTGGCTACGCTGAATGTATGTGGTATGTGGAGGAATGAATGATAAGATGGATGAAGTATGCGAAATGATGAATGACAGAGGAATAGATGTGTTATATATAAATGAGACGAAACGAAAGGGAAAGGATGCCACTGCACATGGCACGTATACCGCGTATTGGTCTAGTGTAGACGAGACCGAACGGGCATGCTAGGGAGTCGGTTTCATCCTTTCAGAAAGAATGGGTCAATGTGTGAAAGAGTATGAATGTGTAAGCCCGAGGCTGCTATGGATACGAATGAAAGTGGGCTTAAAGAAGCTGTTCCTGCTGGGGGTGTACGCCCCAGACATGTCTAAGCCCACTTACATCCGAGAGCAGTTTTGGGACATGGTAAGGATGGTGTTGACAAAATGTAAGGAAAATGAAAATATTATTATGTTAGGAGACTTTAATGGAAGGGTTGGGATGAAGAGGTCTGGTTATGAAATGATATTGGGAACGTTTGGTGATGAAAGTATAAATGAGAATAGTGAAGACCTCCTCACCGTATGTGTGGAAAAAGAATCTTTTTGTGACGAATACTTTTTTTCGTCAAAAGAAGATTCACATGTATACATGGGAAAGAGGTGATGATAGAAGCATGATAGATTTCGTAATTGTGGATGAAAGAATGAGGAGCGCAGTCGTAGATACAAGGGTTTACCGGGAGGCCAACGTAGGGACGGATCATTATTTGGTCTTACGAGTATGTCGAATTAATGGTCTTTTCAAGCGTTGGCGGCATCGGACATCTGTGTCTACCACTGCGTTACAGCGTATGAGAATAGAGAAGTTACAAGATGAAGATATGAAAGAGAAGTATAAATTTAGACAGAGAAAATATTAGTTGTTTGAATGAGTTGTGTATGAATGATTTAGACTTGAATACTGTGTGGGACAATATAAAGAAAGGTTTGGTGGATGCCGCCACCGAAGTATGTGGTGTAAGTAAGAGAACAAATGAAAGGAAAAGTAATATTTTGTGGTGGGATGATGAAGTACGGGTGGAAGTTGAATCAAAAAAGAAAGCATGGTTAGATTTACTAGCAACCAAAGCTGGTAATTCTTCTAGTATTAATGATGAGATTGAAAGAAAAAAGGCAGAATTTAGACGTCTAAAAAAGAGAGTAAAAGAAGTTGTTGAAACGAAAAAGAAAGAAAGAACGGATAAGAATGATAGAAGGATATCTGATAATTTCCAGGCTAACATAAAAATGTTCTGGAAACTCGTAAGAACTGCCAGGGGAAATACAAAACAGCCTATAATTAATGCTATAAGAGACGAGAATGGATGTATTCTGAATGATGAAGTTTCAAATTTAAACAGATGGAAGGAATACTTTGAAAGCGTGTTTATGAGTGAAGAGTCATCTGAATTAAATGAACTAGAAATTCCGAAAGTAGTGGAAAGGGGAATGGAGATAAGTGTAGATGAAATAATGAAAGCAATGAAAAGCATGAAAGCATATAATAGATGGATATAATAGAGTATCACTCGAGATGCTAAGGACTGGAGAGGGAATGGTGGCAGGCCCGCTGTACACCTTGTTTAATTTATGTTGGGAATTAAAACGGGTACCGGATGACTGGTGTAAAGCAGTTATAGAACCAATATATAAAGGAAAAGGGTCACAGCAGGACTGCAAAAACTATCGTGGTATCAGCTTGCTTAGTATTGTGGGTAAACTGTATGCTAAGGTGTTAATTGAAAGAGTTATGAAAGAAACTGATGGAACAATTTGGGATGTGCAAGCGGGTTTTAGAAAGGGAATGGGGTGTAGAGATCAAGTCTTTTCCATGCGCATGATCGCGGAGAAGTTTTTTGCCAAAAACCAAAAGGTATTTTGTGCGTTCATGGACTTGGAAAGGGTCTATGACAGAGTGAATAGGGATGTGCTATGGCAAACACTGAAGTCATTTGGGTTGGGCGCTGGCTTGATACAGGCATTGGAGTCCCTTTATAGGGACTCTAGTGCTTGTGTTAGGATCAACGGGGTCTACTCGGACTGGTTTGACATCCATAAAGGTGTCAGACAGGGCTGTGTAGCTTCCCCTTGGCTGTTCAACCTATTTATGGACAGGTGTTTGCAAACTTTGAAAGATGAAGAATGTGGGTTAAGAATGGGCGAGTTAACCGTCAAATGCCTTTTGCATGCCGATGGTCAAGTCATATTTGCGTCATCGGCGGCTGAGTTGCAAATGATGGTTACATTAATGAACTGGGAATTAAAAGAAAGGGGAATGAAAGTGAACGCAAGTAAGACGAAAGTGATGGTTTTTGAAAGAGAAGAAAGCAAAACGGTATGTGAAATAAGAATAGAAGGAGAGTTAATTGAGCAAGTGGATGAGTTTGTGTATTTGGGATGTGTATTTAGCAGGGATGGTAGATATGTTAGGGATATAGAACGACGAGTAAATGCAGGGAATAGAGTGAATGGGGCAATACACTCTATTATGAAGAACCAGAATGTGTCAAAAAAGGCACGTATGGTAATTCATAATGCTGTGTTAGTCCCACCAGTCCAGCTGCGTGTGGCAGAAGAAGCACGAAAGTAGAATAAATGCTGTAGAAATGCGGTCTTTAAGGAATATCCTAGGGTTGAATTTGAATGACAGGGTGAGAATTTGCGTGATAAGAGATAAATGTGGTATACAAGATGATGTTGTGACCAGGATTAAGAAAGGAATGCTTCGGTGGTTTGGTCATGTAGAAAGAATGAATGAGGAAAGAGTGACAAAGCAAATTTATATGGCAGATGTGAACGGCCGAGTCGGGAAGGGACGCCCTAGAAAAAAGTTTATCGACCAAATTGGCGATATTTTGAAAATGGGCCACGTTAGAAATACCCTTAACCGACGAGCATGTATGCGTAGATATATGGATGTAAAGGAGGCGAAATAGGTATGTCAGGATCGTGCCAAATGGAAGTCCTTAGTCTCTGCCTACCCCTCTGGGTGACAGGTGTGAGTGTTTATATATAGTAGTGGGCTTTTATAGACTATCATGAATAGATGGATCTATAGTCCACTACTGAACATAAGTCTCCCTCATAGATTGCCTCCTAGGGGGCATTTTACCATAGCTTTCATTATTTTCAGATGTTACCAGGATTTTGCTGCCTATCACCTGTTTTAATTTCCTTATGTCACCTCTTACGACATGTACGGGACGATATGAGGTAGTGGATATTCTTACCATTGCAGCACAAAACTAACTGTGGCTAAATGAACATGACATCACTTCTATTTTGGCTCAAAGTACGAAAATCCGTGGACAGAAATAAATACTGAAATCGTATTGTGGTTACGTAAACCACGTGTTTATATATATATATATATATATATATATATATATATATATATATATATATATATATATATATATATATATCACCATCCTACACTTCGCTAACCAGTACGAGGCAGTCACTCGAATACCTTTGTTTCTGATAGGCTCACAGTTCATCAAGCTACCTTATGCTCAGGCCATAGCCACTCCACTTCAGTTTACTTATCCGTTGCGATATGTCGGTTACTCGGTTCCGTAGGTCATCACTGGCAACACGCACTGGTTGTACAACTTAGTTTTCAGGTTTTCAGATATACCTGACGAGAAGATGCGTCGTAGTTTCCCGAACGCTGCCCAGCCGAGATGAATCCGTCGATTGACCTCTTGGTGGAAGTTGGACTTACCTAGTCGGACTATTTGTCCCAGGTAAACATACTCATCAACAACTTCGAGTTTAGTGCTCCCAACAACTACCGGCATAGGTGTGACATGGACATTAAACATGATCTTTGTTTTGTCCATGTTCATCTTAAGACCTATCCGTTGGGAGGCACTATTGAGGTCATTGAGCATAGTGCTCAGGTCCTCCAGCGATTCTGCCATAAGGACTATATCGTCGGCAAATCGAAGGTGAGTGATGTACTCGCCATTGATGTTAATACCGTATCCTTTCCAGTCCAGTAGCTTGAAAACGTCTTCCAATGCAGCGGTGAAGAGTTTCGGCGAAATAACGTTATCTTGTCTTACACCTTTCTGCAGTTGGATAGGTTTCGTACTCTGGTTCTGCACTCGGATAGCCATCGTAGCCCTGCTGTACAAACACTTCAGCACTTCGATATACAGACAGTCAACTTGGCACCGCTGAAGAGACTGTAGTGCCGCCCAAATTTCGACGGAACCAAAGACTTTCTCATAGTCCACATACGCCAGGCAAAGTGGCAGATTGTACTCTTCGGACTTCTGTACAATTTGCCGAAGGGTATGTATGTGGTCTATGGTACAAAAGCCTTTTCGGAAACCGGCGTGTTCGGAAGGCTGGAAGTCGTCGAGTCTGCGTGCGAGACAATTCGTAATAACTCTCGAAAACAGCACGTAGACGCGGCTCAGAAGGGATATCGGTCTATAGTTCTTCAAGAGGGCATTGTCACCTTTCTTGAAGAACAAGAGCACTGCACTTCTGCTCCACGACTCCGGAGTAGTGCCACCATGGAGGATGGAATTAAGGAGCGTCTGAAGGACTTCAAGTACCGGTTTTCCACCCGCTTTCAGAAGCTCCGCTGTAATTCCATCCTCGCCTGGGGACTTGCCGTTTTTAAGGTGCTGGAGAGCCATACTAATCTCTAAATTACTACTGCTACTGAGAACTTTTGATTACGCTCAGACTAACGTCCGGGATATCATCGGAATAGTGTCGGATAAGACTTGCTCTTGGATCGTTACTCACACTTGCGTGTGGCTCCAACGATGATGTGTACAGCTGCCCATAGAACCTCTCAATCTCACTGAGAATCTCATGTGTCCCGGAAACGATGCTGCCACACTCAGTCTTCAGTCTTGACAGTTGGCTCTTACTGGCAGACAGATCTCTGGCAAAGACTTTGGAGCCCTGGTTTCGCTAGATCTCTTCTTCAATACGAGCAGTATTGAGTTTTTTGTTCTTCTGCGGCGGGTCTTGCAAAACTTAGCTCCGACCGCATGGTCCACTGCATTGCAATCTTCTAGGCACTGAAAGCGGTATATATATATATATATATATATATATATATATATATATATATATAGGTATACACATAAGTATGATCTATGTGTGTGTGTGTGTGTCTGCCCACTGTAGTACACACTTCTCCCACTAACTTTCCGCTTGGCTGCTAGAAAATGCCATATGGCATTAAGTCTGCCGTTTGTACCTTTAGTACGATAAAGTGTATAAATAAATAAATAAATTTTTCGATACGACCGGAGATAAATCATGCGCACGACTAACGGCGTTCTGTGCTTTCCGAAGCACGGGGGTGAAACACTACCATCTTCCTGACTCCGGACTGCTACTGAGAACTTTGATTAAAAAAAAAAACAATAACTGATTTTGGACCGAACCCGGACCGGGCCCTAATGACCATCAATCGCGTTTGCGACCACTAGACTAACAAGGCAATTAAATAATTCCTATGCGATACGTAATAAGCGACAGAGTAAGCCACTAAGTTTGAAAATGTAATAACAAAGCAGTGAAGAATAGCCGGACGTGTAGTTATCCGATAAAAGGAGGAAGAAAAGAAATAAGTAATGTAAAACCTTAACACATATAATATTAGTTTTGTTTAACATATTCTTGAAGCGTCGAGTGGTAACAGGCGTTCATCGAAGTTAGATTATCAAACTATCTCTATGCTCATAAGCAAGCACGTAACCACCGGCTGGCTCGTGGGCAAACCAAGACCGCAGCAGTTTATATAAAGAATATAACGGAAAGAATATGCAAAGTCGTGCCAAAAGCTTACTAACAATATAGTAAATATTATTATAAGTTCCATTAGTTGATTCTCGTAACTTTTTTCCATTACATAATTAACTGTTAATAAAATAATAGCGACTTCAAATTAATAAAAAGAATACAATAATTACATACAATATCACAACTTCAGAAGTCAGTAATTAGACATACAACTAAAACCGAAATTTTTTATATCATTAGGAATATAACGCAAAGATTTTTTATACACGGTAGAGCCATGCTACAGATAAATAATAGTTGTAGCACAAATGGGTCGGCTCGACCGGGCAATGACCACACTCTCACAGAATACCAGCGTAAAATAGCAGCTAAATACTGCTGATTTTCGTATGGTTAGTGTAGAGATTCGTAAGCTCTTTTTTACTGAAAACGAGGAATTACATCTAACTCCTCAGGGGTGACAACGCATCTGCGCTTTGATTCTCAATCGAGGATAAATGGAGTGTGTGCTCGTTAGTCACCCCTATTCTATAAAAAAATACATCCTCGTGCCGAAAACTTATACACACTAATAAATATTTTTGTAAGTTTCATGAGTGGCTTAACGTAAAAGTTTTGTCCATTACATATTTGATTTTTAATAAAATAATAACGACATCAAATTATTAAAAATAATACTATAATTTCCGCATTACAAATTCAGTGGTTGTTTTATTTCATGTACATTTATCCGAAATAAGTTTTGTGCTGCGTAAGAATATCCACTGCCTCATATTGTGGGTGTCGTAAGAGACGACAGAGGGAAATTGAAACAGATTGGCAGCAGCGTCTTCCTCGTAACAACTCAAAATAATGAAAAACTGCCGGTGACATCCAGCTCACCAGCCGTTTCAACTGTGGCAAAATCCCCCCTGTGAGGCGATCTGTGGGGGTGGCCTATGTTCAGCAGAGGACTTTTATAGGCTATGATCTGTGCCTATATTCAGTACTTGTGATGGGATGTAATGATGACAATGATGAAGTATATTTGGCAAAACAGAATTGTGACAGCTGATCTGATCATCAGCAATAGTTCAAAAAGTAGTTTTAAAATTATATAGTTCTCATAGTATTTTATATGACAATTAAAAATGATGTAACCATAACACTCTTATTATGTATTACTATAGTGTACATACATAAACACTACGCCCATCACCCAGAGGGGTAGGCAGAGACTACAGACTTCCATTTGGCAAGATCCTGACACACCTCTCTCGCCTCCTCCACATCCATATACCTACGCATACATACTCGTCGGTTAAGGGTACTCCTAATTTGGCCCGTTTTCAATAAATCGCCAATTTGGTCGATAAATTTTCGCCTAGGACGTCTCTTTCCGACTCTGCCATTCACTTCTGCAACATAAATTTTCTTTGTCACTCTTTCCTCATTCATTCTTTCCACATGACCGAACCACCGAAGCATTCCTTTCTTAATCCTGCTCACAACATCATCTATATAAGAGTGTGGTTTGCAAGATGATGTTGTGACCAGATGATGTTACTATAGTGTATAAGTAAAATACGTAGATAATTGACTTTTGTAATTTTTACTATATTCTACCTTAGCCGATTGAGTGTATTTCATAACAACAACTGGTATCTCATAGTGATTTCTTATATTTACGCAAACACTATACATTGATTCCCCCTGAACATCTTGAACAAATTGAACACCCCGCGGGGTGCTGGAAAGCACCCGAAACGTCGGGTATTAAAAGTAACATAAGTAAACGCGATAAAATCCGTAATAGTAGTTTGAATCAACTGGTATCTGGTAATACAAGAAAATCATTGCGCACATAACTTAGAATCATTTTAAGAATAGTACAATTAATACAAGTAAATTTTCAAGTAAAGACCTCCTGAACTTGAACGGTGTATAACCAGTAAAACTTTACTACACAACTTGCTATTAAGTTATCCCTCTCGCTACAAAGCACCAATTAAGCTTCAATTAAAGTAATTAAAAAGTTTTCAGAATTTATTGTGTATTTTTATGAATATTAACTTTTTAAGGTCGATGTTTTGTGCACAAATAAATAAAATACTACCAATTGTATCGCGTTTAATGTAACCTTTATATTTTTAGACGTTTCGGTTTACAGCACTTATATTCACGAGGGTAGGGGACGGGAGTGTTTGATGTCCTGGTGTTTTCCTTCTACTTTTAAATACTAATGTTTTGTTCAATATTCGATATACGAGCATATAGTATCTTGAAGTCTTGCAGTAGTATGGGTTTATAGTTTTGAATATAATTTTACTAATTTTGCGATCATAAGCAAATGGTAGCACGCAACTGTCTTCACTGTTAGATTTAAAATATTTTTTATTTTTTTTTATTTTAATAGCTTTGCGAATCGTTTCATTTTTGGTAAAAAAAATTATCGGCTTACTATGATGCTGTGGTCCGTAATCACTTAAATCTAATCGCTTTAGATTAAGAATTAAAAAGAGGCTTCTTTATCAGTAAAAGGAATATCCGGTTCTCTACACTCACAATACGATAAACATCAGTTAACACCAGTATTATACCACTATTTTACTATACAAGCAATTTTATTTTATTGTTCTAAGCCAGCACTTAGCAACCTGATGGTAAGTGGTGATGAAGCCTAAGATGGTGAATCGAACTGACTTAACTGAACAAAAACATATTTACTCTTGCCTTGAAGACGCCCACGCTGTAATCGGATGGAAAGATAAATACTGGCAACTTTTTCTACTCCTTTGCTGTACGCATGACGAACGACGTAACAAACCTTTTGGTTCGAATGCGTGGTGAGTCAACAACGAAAGGGTGGAGACTGGCCGAACTGGTTGGTTGGTGGAAGGAAGAGGAAGGTATTAAATTATGCAATTCCTGCGCACACTCTTCGAAATGCATTATAATAGAGATGTTTTGTTTCATAAAATATAAACTAGGCTGAGGACTAACATATTTATTTTAGGATTTCTTATTTGTTTAAAGTGTGGGTTTAGCCTGGGTTTTCTAACTTGCTAAAAAAGTAATAACGTAATGTCTGTGCCGATCTATATTGTCAAGTTCTTAAAGATAAAATATCGCCTGAATAATGGGTTTAATAAATGTAAAACTAATCTTTTACCTACGAATTTAAATGGAAAGCACTTGTTTTAAAAGGTCTTGACCCTGTAATAAATAACTTTGAACCGAACTTTTTATCTCAATGTTTAAATTTAAAGTAGTCGTATGCGTTGGGGTCATTCAGATGAAGATTGTGAATTATAATAAAATTGCTGCGAGGAAAATTTACTAGGAGTCCTTACAAAAGCTTACTTTATATAAGGCACAAGTCCGGTCGTGCATGGAGTATTGCTCCCATATATGGGCTGGTGCTTCAAAATGCCCCGCAGCAGCTTCGGACTCAACGGAAATGCGTGCTAAGAGGCTTATTGGGGACCCGAATCTTATTTTAGCCTTGAAACACAGGCATTAAGTGGCAAGCCTTTCGGTTTTCTACATTTTACAGAAAGATTAGTTATGAAAAATCAATTTTTATTCTTTTTTTTGTCAAAGGTCAATGTTTCTAATGTGTACTTTTGGCCTAGGTTGAATATGTCTTTTTATTAGATAATTACTCAGTCTCACTGCACTATTTTTTATAAAATTAGGATGACAAACGTACATACAGTCCACCTGAAGGTAAATGTATGTTATGGCCCACACACATAAACATATATCCACCATTAATAAAAAAAATGCAGAAGCGTCTTTACCCCTGATTAAATGCCTCGTTATCCGTGAGAAGGGTCTCCGTATCTCTACACTCACCATACGAAACACTGCATAATTAAGCTACTATTTTTCATTGCTATTTCGTAACAGCGTGGCCTTTCCCCGGTTTAGCCGAACCATTCATGCTGCCACCGAAATATAGCCGAAGCATGGCTTTACCACGTATTAAACTAGAGTGTACCTACTGTGATCCTTAACCTTGTAGCAGTGGTTTTAGTATATCCACTACCCCATATCACCCCGAAGGTGTCGTAAGGCAGCGACAGAGTTTAATAAGCTATTAGATTGGCAAAAGCGTCTAACTAGTGACAACTAGAAAACTGCGGTTGCCAATCCACCTTACAAGCGTGGCAACAATGGTAATTTCCCTCTATGAGGCAATTTGTAGGGAAGACCTATGTTGAACAGTGAACTTTTGATATGTTGTAGTGGGTATTGTGGTATATGTAATATGGCGATTTGATGGCTACGATTTGAACTGTAAAAAAGCGGTCTAAATGCGACCCGATAGGTCCACACGACTAATTTCCCAGTGGAAAGAGTAAAAAAATATCATATGTTTTAATATTAATATACAATTTTTCATTCGGCACAAAAAACGACTTAACTGATTTTGCTCAAAATTTAATGTTGTATAAGTTACATAATTATGCGTTAAATTAAACTGATTCTCGAGATACACGAGGCGAAAATTGAATCCGAACATACATACGTACATGTGAACACACGGACAACTTCATAAAAACCATACTATTCGACTCTAAAGACCTTGAAACGTGGAGATATGTAAAAATTTCCAATTAGCAAAATCAGACCCATTACAATAACTTTCCACTGGGAAGTTAATAAGATTTTTTGATCACCTGTCAACCGAAACTAGGTTTCTAATTAAAACAATAAATAAGTAAACATAAATAATAATGATATCGACGCTCCTCGATCAACAGTGTTCATACTATTATTGATGACACCGTCGTCTGTCGGTTTCTTTCCCTTTACCCCTGACTCTCGGTAATTAGGTTTCCTTTACGAAAAGCTTCCAGTTGTTTGGTTTATATCCATTTTTTTTAAATACTAGCAATGCTATTAACATTATAGCCGAGTGTATGTGCAAGCATAGGTGCACTCACATAATCGGATGGGACGGCTAACCGACACGAACAGAGAGAGATCAGGCACAGGACCAATGGTTGTACGTGCACGGGGTTGAATCACCGTCAAATTTCTAGATCTGGGCTACTATTTAGAATTTCTTAACAAAAAAAGTTATCACTGTTTTTTTGAACCTGGTACCTCAAGTCAAGCAGTCGCGTTCACAATTATGAGAACAAGCAATCAACCTGTCTTGTAATCAGTTATGAATGTGAAAAGACAAGTTACAGCATTATTATACCTAACACTGCTGAACAGGCCTTATTTCATTACTGAGATAGTTTATTCATATTTATTTATTTATATATATATATATATATATATATATATATATATATATATATATAACACGTTTGTAGATATATAACATATATCTAGATAGACATATAACACGTTTTTAAAACTCGTCAAGCCGTTAAACGTTAACCATTAACCGTTCACTGTCACTATCAAGCACGTGGTAAATAATCAGTTAATGTTAATGATCGAACGAATTTACCCAAGAGACTTTCATAATTACACGAGGGCTTCATCCGAAAAAAGGAGACAATCTTTTTTGGGCCCACTAGAATTTGTAATGGTAGTAGAGGAAAAAAGATCCCAATTTATTATAGTAAATTGCTTAAAGATTTTACGAAAATCTAAACGGAATCAAGAAATCTCAACAAAAAAAGATTTGTTTTGATATTCAAGTTCTGGTAAATCTAACGTAGAAAAAAATGCGTGTAATAAATCATTTTTGCAGTTTGTATCAAATGAATAACATTTCTTGACAAAGATATTTATATAACTTGTTGAATACATATGAATACTTGTATATTATATACTTATTACTAAAATGAGATATCACGAGAGCTTTGCTTACATCCTATTTCTAAAATGTGAAAAATCTATATCTCGCCCTAGTATTAGCTTATATTATATAACACGGTTTAAAGTGACCGTGAAACGAAACACTATTTTGTTATTGACTTTCGAGTAGGCATGTCGAATCATTTTAAAAAAATCGATCTCGGGTTCGTATCTAATCGAACATATTATAATCGATTCTTGATTCGATCCAGCTAAAAGATAGATTTTCGATTATTCGCTACATTTTTAAACAGGACTAATAATACATATAAGAACAACAATACTTTAACAAAGTGCAAACTGCAACGTACATTCCTCGATAAATCAAATTGACATGAATGCTACACGAATTGTTTTCTTCGTTACTATAAACATCAGCATATGATATTTAGTTTAAGTTAATTTGTTGAGAAAAGTGTAAATACTAACGTTTTTTTCTGAAATATTAGCTATAATTTTTATTAATTAGATGAAAATGGATAAGCAAAACTGCGGATAAAAAGTCGAAAAAATTAAAAAACAACCACTGAGACGTTGTTTTGTGTATTTAACTGTATACACTAGAAACCAAAAAACTTTTACCCAAATCGCAACTTTTCACTTAGGACGACACTGTGTAATAAACACTTCTTCATTTCAGTTCCAACCAGCAACATCTGGCGAGCGGTAATTTACGAGTATTAGCCTTCTATAGTAGAAATTGAAAAAAAATATGCTTACTTAAAATATTTTATTTTATATGAAATAGCTGATATGAAATTATTAACTGACTCTAGAAAAGGAGGAGGTACTACATTCAAATTTTTATGTGTGTTATACGCGAATTCAGGATAGGCATAAATAATAAATTTCAAAAATATATCAAAAAAAGGGAAGAACGTCGGGATATACGTGGTTTTTTGTGTGATGGGAATTATATTCATCATCATCATCATCAACATTACAGCCCCTCACAAGTCACTGCTGAACATAGGCCTCTCTCAAGGAATGTCACAATGTGTACCCACTACCCAGTAATTATGGTTTGAATGTCATTTACGGTGTATACTTACTAATCAATCAAAACATTAAAAACAAAGTCTTGACATGGCGCCTGTATGTCCGTCTATTGTATTTTGAAAATACTTCTTTGGAAATAATGACTTACAATAATTAATGCAGTGGCATTTTTTACACAACCAGTTTAAAACATCTTTCTTAGTATATAGTGTGTATAGGTAATATTATAAATGGACATGTTATCCCTTTGTCATCTTGGCTTTAATCGTATTTCTTTAATAACTGTAACGGTGTTTGGGATATACATTCACTAATCAATCGATACACCAATCAAGTTCCCACACCATATTTGTTTGTCTGTCCACTTTGTTTTAACGGAACTACTAAAAGGATTTTCCATCAATCTTAAAATACCTATAAATGCTGAATGTACTTACCACTTTTTTTATAAACTATTAATTATTTAACAGTGCACTATTTTAAATTATGACAGCGAGTAAAACTATTAGACAATTGCTTTTAGTTTGTTTTTAGGTTATTGTGATATTCATATTTTAATTTTTAATTTCTCAGTATCCACGTTAGATGCGGTAAAACTAATATTAGTGCTGTAATCTAAAAATTATAAGAAATAAATCGACATGAATTTTGTGTCATTTGGTGTCGCTAAAATGTGTGGTGCGTGCGTAAAATGCGTGCCGTTCTCCATATAAAAAAGAATTGTCTCCTAAGAAGAATAATTGTAGTTTCACGCAACTACTCGCCAATCTTACACTACTTAGCTGAAATTACGTAAAAATATCATGTTAAAAAAATAAAAGAGAAGAATTATTTTTTGTACTGAAAACATCGAATTCCCAGCGCGACGATAGTTTTTACTTCAAAACATAGTCATAGTCATAGTCATTTATTCCATAGAACAATATTACATTGTATTGGAAAATTAATTACACAAAATCAAAAATTACGTTTACATGCAATTGACTTAAATAAAACTAAAATCGAATAAAATTTAAATATCATTTGACAGTCATTCTATATACTTATATACATTTAATACTTTTCATGTCATAATTAAATATTTTTCATGTCATAATAGATTAAAATAAATAGTACATAAACAAAAAAAAATTAACATTCATTAAGTTTATTTTTGTCATTTAGGTATTCGTTAAGTGAGTAGTAGCTTTTCTTAATTAATAGTGATTTGAGTTTATTTTGGAATTTTCGGTGGCAATAAATAACTTTAAATGAGATAGGTAAAGAATAGTGCAATGGCTTGATGCCTTGTGCTGTGGCGTACAACATTCAATGTTGGTGTAATTGAAGTTTTTAAATCTTTTCGACGTGTCATTTCTCTCTTTTTCCTTTCTTCGTTTGTTTCATATTTGTAATTTTTTTTACTAAATATGTAAGTGAAACTAAGATATACAGAGAGGTAACCGTAAGTATGACAAGTTTTCGAAAATGTTCTTTACACGACTCAATTTGTGGAATACGTAACATGGCGCGGATCGCTCTTTTTTGTAATACAAACGCTGTCTTAATATTATATTTATAACTGTTGCCCCAGAATTGTATGCTATAACGAAGTAGTGATTCTACTAGAGCAAAATAAACCAACTTAAGCTGCTTTAACGTAACTTCGTCTCGTAAACTTCTTAAGGCATAGTATGCTGAACTGATAGTAGATTCTAGTGCTGTCATTTCCTTTTTCCAGTTCAAATACATGTCAATGTGGATTCCTAGAACTTTTACTGATTGAACAAAGTCAATATTTTTACCGTCAATGTTAATGTTTATTGAGTCCTTTTGTCTTGCTGTAAATTTGAAAAGCATTGCGTACGTTTTATTTGTATTTAGTAGAAGATCGTTAGTGGCAAACCAATTTTTAAAGTCATACAGTGTGCTTTTCATTTTGGTATTTAGTTCGTCTATCGAGTTAGCAGATACAATCGCGTTTGTATCATCCGCGTAAATAGTTAACTTTACGTCTTACTGTGTGGTATGTATGTAAGCAGTTAAATCATTAATGAATATTATAAATAATATGGGTCCCAAAATGGAGCCTTGTGGAGCACCCTTCTTTAAGGTTTTCAATTTAGATTTGTATATTGTTTTGACGCCGTCTATTATTGTTTTAATCTCAACAAATTGTTTTCTATTTGATAAGTAGGATTCAAATAACCTTAAGATTGAGGCTCTAACTCCGTAATGTACCAATTTCAGTAGTAGTATATTATAATTTATCGTGTCAAAAGCCGAACTCCAGTCTAAAAATAGACCTCCTACCTTATATTTATCATTTATTCTATATACTACATCATCGACTAGCATATTTATAACATCTATAGTACCTACACGTGTTTGATAACCAAATTGGCTCTCACTTAATATATTATTTTGTCGCAAATGTACTACTAGCCTTACCTTTATCAGCTTTTCATAAATTTTTGATAAAATTAGTAGCAAGGAAATCTGTCTATAATTTTTGGGGTCCATTTTACTTCCCATTTTATGTACTGGAAGTACTCGTGCAACCTTAAGCTGATCTGGAAACAGAGATTGTTCCACACACTTATTGGAAAGATAAGCTAAAGATTCAGCCAATACATAGGCTGCATTAAAAGTATCGGGAATGGAATATTTCCACTGTTCATAATATATAAAATCTTTTTAATTGAAAAATCCTTGGTTTGAAAAATCGATTACAATTTATTTAAAAAAAGATTCTCGGTCTTGTCACAAGGTTTTGTCAAACATGTTTAGTCGTTGAGAAAATGACTCGAGAAAATTCAAGATCGATGATTTATTATGACTTTCGAAGTGGTTTAACACAAAAAACAGTCTGTTTACCGGATGATTTTTGCATTTGGTGATGAAACCCCATCCAAAAGCACAATTTATAACTAATTTGCTGAATTTCAAAGTGGACGTGTCAAGCTCAGTGATGATCCCCGTCAAGGTCGTCCAAAAACTGCAGTCACCTAAGAAAACGTTGATGCTGTGCGTAAGCTGATTAAGGAAGATCGACATGTGACATACCGCGAAATTTAGGCAACTTTGGACATTGGCATGAGTCAAATACAAATAATTTTGCATGAACAATTAGGTGTAAAAAAGTTGTTTTCCCGATGGATACCGCATTCGCTATGTGAAGAGCAAAAAAGCGGCTCGCGTTACTTGGTGCGTCAGAACTCTCGAAAGATTTAACGCAGGATCCTCAAATGCTGTATACAATATCGCATCAGGTGACGAATCCTGGATATACGCGTACGAACCCGAAACAAAAAACCAGTCACGAATTTGGTTGTTTGAAAATGAGTTAAATCCAACAAAAATTGTTCGTTCACGGAGTATTGCAAAAAAATGGTGGCCACGTTTGTCTCCAAAACCGGCCATGTTACAACTATTCCTCTTGAGGGACAAAGAACGGTTAATGCAGAATGGTATGCTAGCATTTGTTTGCCACAGGTCGTTTCTCAACTCTGTAAACAGAATTGCAACCGCCGCATCATCTTTCATCACGACAATGCGAGTTCTCACACCGCACACAGAACAAAAGAGTTTTTAGAGCAAGAAAACATAGAATTATTAGACCATCCGCCGTACAGCCCCAACTAAGCCCTAAAGATTTCTATACTTTCCCTAAAATAAAGAATAAATTGCGTGGACAGAGATTTTCATCACCTGAAGAAGCTGTGGACGCCTACAAAACGGCCATTTTGGAGACCCCAACTTCCGAATGGAATGGTTGCTTCAATCATTGGTTCCATCGTATGGAAAAACGTGTCAAATTTCGCGGAGAATACTTCAATAAGCAATAAATACATTTTTAAATAGTAATGTTGTGTCACTTCCTTGATTCCCGAAATTTTCAGTGCCGCCCTCGTATATCAATATTATCTTTAATAATCTTGATGGGTATTTCATCAAAACCATGTGATCTTTTATTTTCCATTTCCTTAACTGTTTTTAAAATTTCATGGCTAGTAATAATCTTAATGTTTTTTGTTGTGTTCTAGCGTTGTTGCTTAATGAATTAGTTTCACTAAAATACTTGAGAAAATATTTGCTACATCCTGTTTATTACTTACGATGTTATTGTTTACCTTTAGTAGTATATTCTCTTCTTTTTTACGAAATGAATTTTTCCTACTTCCATTTTTCTTTGTATAGCTATTTGTTTTGCTTTTATATATATTCTTCTATATATCTGTATATATGACCTTTTTTATTTATCTTCAAATACTCCATTACATATTTTAACATTTAATGTCAGAAACCTTTTCATTTTACTTGAAACCCTAATACCTTTAGTGATCCACTGTAATATATTTTTTTAGTATATATTTTTCTCGTTCTTTTCTTATAACAAGTTTTGAAAGTGTAACTTAGTTTATTGAGAAAATAATTTATTCCTAGATTGTGCCAATTTATTTTGCTAATTTGTTTCCTAAATTCTGCTGAGTTGTGGTCACTTAAAACTCTACGACTAATTTTTATACATAGAAGAGCACGATTGATCTATAGGGCGGGTGAGTTTTAATTTCTTCGGTTGGAGCCCTCGTACAATTATGATAGAACGTCACGTAGATATAAGTACGTTTATTTATTAATAATAAATCTCGTCGCATCGAGAAATTGTAGATATTTAAAGAAAAAAGACAAAAAATTTTAGAACAAATTAAAGATATTACACCTAGGAATAAATTAAGATGAATGAAATGAAATAAACTTACTATAATACCAGGCAACTACATATCATGAAGCATATAATGAACTGCTAGAAAGGGTGAGGGTGTACACAAATTATTTAAAAATACATATAACATACATATTATCATTATATATTCAAAGTATAATAAATAAATGAATTTCAATTACAAAAATAGAGAAATATTATAAGTATTTCTATATTTTTGTAACTGAAATCTAAGATTATGAAGGAGTACACAAGTAAGTGGAATAAAAGCTTTAACGCAAAAAAGTAACAATTTTAATAAACGACGAGAGTTCAGGGAGAGATAAATAAATGTGCTTTCACAAGTTCTTTTTAATATTTCAATTGATTGCGCACATCTAATGTGCAGCGGTAAGGAGTTCCAGAGCTGAACAGTTTCAATAGATAAATATTTAAAGTAAAAGGAAGTCTTATGTGACGGAATTTTTAAAGTAAGTTTCTTAAAGGGAAGAGAGCGACTGTGAGTGTTACCGAGGAATTCAAACCGCTTTTTAAGGTAGTGAGGTAAAGTGGAATTGAACTACATCACGTTAAAAAAGTGGAAGAATGTGATTACTCCTGCGCATACGGAAGAGAAAACCACTTTTTTATGAAATATCTTTGTTCATATTTATGAACCGTATACAAAAGTTTTGAATATGCTCAAGTTTATTAAGCAAATTCCTATTTACACTGAGATAATACGTGTCAGCTAATCGAGAATCGATAAAAGGAGAGGTTGGTTGCTATGGGTAGAAAATTACTTAATATACGGAGAGATCCGACCGACGCAAATACCCTCCTACTCATATCGGTTACCTGTGGAACCCAGGATAAAAATTTATCAAAGTTATAGTAATACGACTATATTTTTTTTATAAAAAGAGGGGGCAAACGAGCATGCATCTCACCTGATGTTAAGTGACTACCGTCGCCCATGATCAACCGCAACACCAGGGGGATTGCAGGTGCGTTGCCGGAAAGGAGTAAGCACTTCTTGAAGGTCCCCAGGTCGTATCGGTCCGGAAAAAATTGCCGGTGGTAAACTATTCCATAGAGAGGTCGTACGCGGAATAAAACTCCTTTTGAAACGTACAGTGGTGGACCGCCAAGCATCCAGATGGTGTGGATGGTATCGGGACGTTTGCTCAGAGTGCTCACAGCTCTCCCCATGGTATATCGCATATACCATGACCAGAAAATGCAAAGAGATTCAACATCTCTTCGCGGTGCCAGTGAATCGAGCCGATCGGAAAGCACTCGATCGTCGACGATTCGAGCCGCTCTACGCTGGATGCGGTCAAGTGGAAGGAGCTGGTACTGAGGAGCCCTAGCCTAGAGATGGGAACAATATTCCATGTGCAGCCGAACCTGCGCCTTGTAAAGTTGCAGGCGGTGTGCCGGCATGAAATACTGTCCCGCTCTGCTGAGCACGCCAAGCTTTTTTAGAGGCCAATTTGGCCTTCTCTTCCAAGTGACCACGAAACTACACGTCACTCGATATGTCGACGCCGAGGATTCCGATACTGGCTGAGGCAACAATGGAAGTGCATTGAAACTGAGGAGATACGACAAAGGGGTTCTTTATAGCGGTTAAGACGCAAAATTGTGTCTTCTGGGGGTTAAGCTGGACTAGATTTAGTCGCCCCCAATCCGAAACTCTGTTCAGCAGACGCTAAAATTCTGACACAAGTTTGTCCCGGTACTCGAAGACGTTTTCCCGAGAAATATTGGCACGGCCGTTGTACAGAGCATCACCAGTGCTGTCATCTGCATAGCAATGAATGTTACGGGTTTGCAACATATATGCAGAAGAAACAGCGTCGGCGATAGCACGCAGCCTTGTGGAACACCAGCATTAATAGGCTTGTAATCGGAGCTTGCACCGTCTACAACGACCTTGATGATCCTATCTGCAAGAAAGCTGGTGATCCAATAGCAAAATTTCTCAGAAAGCCCATAGGAAGGGAGCTTCGAAAGAAGCGCTTTGTGCCAAACCCGATCGAAGGCCTTCGCAATGTCCAAACTGACGGCCAATGCCTCCCCCTTGGACTCTACTGCCTCCGTCCATCTGTGAGTTAGGTAGACCAGAAGATTACCAGCTGATCGATCACGGCGAAAACCGTATTGGCGATCACTAATCAGCTGGTGATTCTCAAGGTACCTCATGAGTTAGCAGTTAACAATAGACTACATTGTTTTGGAGAACAAGGAGGTGATGGCGATAGGCCGGTAGTTGGGCGGATCTGAGCGGTCGCTATTTTTAGGGATCGGGTGGACAAAAGCTGTTTTCCATGATTTCGGGACTACGCCTAGGTAGTAGAAGTACCGGAAAAGACGCGTAAAACCGTTGCCAACTCTGGAGCACACGTACTCAACACAATTGGGGGGATTCCGTCAGGCCCACTCGACTTGTGGATGTCCAGGGAGAGGAGTGCTTCGCGAACCGAGCGCTGTGTGAACTGCACTTCCGGCATGGAGCACTCACACCGCGGGATGGTCGGCGGCGTACTCCCCCCGTCATCGAAAGTCGAGTTGGACTCAAAGAAAGAGCCTAGCAGATCGGCTTTCTCCTTTGAGGTATGGGCCAGTGAGTCAACCTCCCTGTGGAGAGATGGAAGAGATGGCTGACAGAAATTCCCCTGGACAGCCTTGGCGAGAGACCAGAATGCACGGGTTCCAGATGGAATGTGGACTATTTTCTCGCCAATTTTGCCTATGTGCTCTGACTTTGCCTTAGCAATGACTATTTTGAAGGACCTAGAGGCGGTATTTTATTCTTTTTAGAGCGCTGGTGTTTACATCCCAGGACGTTGATGCGGCCCAGGCTTGGTAGCACTCCTGCTTATAGCATGATGCTATTTTACAGGAGCGACCAAACCATAGCAGAGATTTGCCTACAATCGGCACCACAGAGGAAGGAATAAAAAGTTCCATACCCTGAAGTACCACATCAGCGACAGAATCCGCAACAACGTTGGGATCGTCCGGCGAGAAGCAAACCCGCCTCCAAGAGTAAGATGCATAGAAAGACCGCATCCCATCCCAATCGGTTGACTTATAGTGCCAAACACGGCGGCAGCCTGCGGAACGCAACTGCGATTTCAGTGTGAATGGCGCCACATTCCGCACAAGACAATGGTCCGAGGAGCCTAAAGGGGCGTTGACGGTAATCGGATATCCGTCCGGGTGAGAGGTCATCAGAAGGTCCAACAGGGAAGGTGCATGATCCTCCACAAGTGGAATCCACGTAGGCGAAGTAACCAGTTGTGTTAGGCCATATGCCAAGGCAAAATCATGAACAGATCTCCCCCGCATGATCGGTTAAACGTGAACCAAGCCATTCGACGTGATGGGCATTAAAGTCGCAGAGGATCACGATCTCTGCGGAGGAGATCTGCTGTAGCAACGAATCTGTAGCCATTTGGACGTGGTCGAAGAGTCGATCTGTTTAGACATTATCACTATGGGACCTATAGAGGCACCCGTAGATCCGCGCGGATGGTCGTCGCTGTCTACGCGTAGCCAAAGGATGGACAGGTCCGAACCTTCAAGACTGCCGAGGCGTTGAGAACAGATGTCCTCTCTGACATAAGCGCAAACTCCAGCCCGAGGAACAAAGGAGTGTTCCAGTTTGTACCCCGGGTAGGAGAGATATGAGACATCAACCGGAGAGGACACTTATTATATATACCTACATATTATATAGCATTATTCCATAAGGCATGACGCTATGAAAGTAACTAAAATAAACTAGTCTAGCTGTCTCAACATTGGTGAAGCTTCTAATCTTTCTTACAGCATATGCTGCAGAACTAAGTCTGCCTGCTAATTTAGATATATGGGCGCCCAATTGAAGTTTCGCGTCAATAGTAATACCAAGAAAAACAGTGGTATCCACAAGGTATTTGAATGTTTAACATTAGGTATTTTAAATTAATACATTTTGTCTTACTGACGTTTAAGAGCAAATTATTTAGAGTATTTATTAAAACGAGAATGATGTTTGAAGTAACCACCACCGCGCTAGGAATTCAATGATAATAGTACAAAAATAATGTGGTAAGTGTAATATATTTTCTTATAATTTACTTATAATTTCGAAATGTATTATGAAAATTAACAATTACATTGTCGATGTATACAAACAATTTATTTTATTAGTTTTTTGATTAAAAATAACTGCATAATTTTCAAATAAAATATAGCATAGATCACTTTTGGCATTGCTATCTATCTCTTTGTACAGTATCATCACAATCGGTTCTGCCATTGCGAGGAGCCCGGACGGAAAGACAGAATTAATTTTAAAAAAATGGTCATATCTTAATAACACTCAAATTACTCCTGAGCATGGAGTATAGAGTTACAATCCATATTCCTGAGCTTACAAGAAATCAGTTATTTTGATATAACAGATATACACTTCAATATAATTTATATATTTAGATATTAAAAATAATAAAATAGATGGGTAAATATTTATCAAAGCTGGACGATAATATATGTTTTCTTAAAGAAATATAATTTTTACTTCGAAGAAAATCTTCTATTCTTCATGCATAAAAATAAAGAATATTTGTTTTCTTTCAAATTCATCACATATTAAAACATAAAGAATATTTCAGTATGTATATTGAAAGTAATTTTAAAATTTCTATTTATACGCCATCTGGCTGTTAATAAGGGGATATATTCAATATTCTTTCTAAGAAGTTGTTACTTGACTTTGAAGTGAAACTGATGAATAAATTTTACTCAGAAATATACACTAAATAATAAAAAAATGCCAACAAACCAAATAAATAAAAAACTCTTGTGGATAAAAATCATATTATTCTTCAAATATGAGGGCAAACAAGCATACGGCTCACCTGATAGTGAATACCGCCGCTACTACTCCGAACAAATGCAACACCAGAGGAATTGCAGATGCGTTTCCGGCCTTTTAAAAACAGTAGGCACTTTTCTTGATGGTCCTTGAGTCGTATCGGTCCGGAAAAATCGCTGATGTAGACGATTCCACAAAGAAGTTGGGCGAGGAAAAACGCATCTTGTAAATCGCACAGTAATTTACAGACAGACAGAATACAATAAATTTCAAGGGTATACATAAGGTTTTAACCAAATTTATTTCGACGATATTCGACTCATATTTTTTGTTTATTTATATTCTCTGATTAAATTATTTTTATTAAATGCGTTTACTTATATTTTAGAGGTGCTCATCAATCGATACATTGTATCTTAGCTATTACTTAAGAAGTTGTAGTTGACACGGAAATATTTTTTACGTTTTTATTATTTTAATTATTAAAGCATAGTTTACATTAGTTTGGTATTTAAACAAGATGACACAAGTATCATATTCTAAAAATTAAGTTATTTTATTACCAGGGCTCCAAAGTCTTTGCCAGAGATGTCTGCCAGAAAGAGCCAACTATCGAAGCTGAAGAGTGTGGCAGCATCGTTTCCGGGGCACCTGAGATTTTGAACAAGATTGAGAGGTTCTATGGGCAGCTGTACACTTCATCGTTGGAACCACACGCATGTGTGCGTAACAATCCAAGAGTAAGTCTTATCCGACACTATTCCGATGATATCCCGGATGTCAGTCCAAGCGAGATTAGAATAGCCGTCCAGTACATTAAAACGGAATATATTCCCGGGCGAGGAAAGAATTACAGCGTAGCTTCTGGAAGAGGGTGAAAATCCGGTACTTGAATTCCTTCAGAAGCTCCTTAATTCCGTCGTCCATGGTCGCACTGCTTCGGAGGCGTGGAGCAGAAGTGTGGTGGTCTTGTTCTTCAAGAAAGGTGACAACGGTTTCTTGAAGTACTACAGACCGATTTTTCTTCTGAGCCGCGTCTACGTGCTGTTCGAGAGTCATTAAGAATCTTCTCGCACGCAGACTAGACGACTTCTAGCCTCCCGAACAAGCCAATTCTCGAAAAGGCCGTAGTACCATGGACCACAAACATACCCTTCGGTAAATTGTACAGAAGACTTAACAGTACAATATGTATGTGTATGGCAGTGCTACAGTCCTTTCAGCGGTGCCAAGTTTACTGTCGGTATATCGAAGTGTTGAAGTGTTTGTACAGTAGGGCTACGATGGCTATCCGAGTACAGAATTAAAGTACGAAACCTATACAATTGCAGAGAGGTGTAAAACAGGAAGATGTTATATCCCCGAAATTCTTCACCGCTGTATTGGAAGATGTTTTTAAGCTACTGGACTGGAAAGGATACGGTATTAACGTCAATGGCGAGAAGAGCACTCACGTTCTATTTGCCGACGATATAGTCCTTATGGCAGAATATGGACTATCCATATGGCAAAATCGCTGGAAGACATAAGCACTACCCTCAATGATTTCAATAGTGTCTCCTATCGGATATGTCTTAAGATGAACATGGACAAAATAAAGATCATGTTTAATGTCTATGCGACCTAAGCTGGTGGTTGTTGGGAGCACTAAGCTTGAAATTGTTGACGAGTACGTTTACCTGGGACAAATAGTTCGACTAGGTAAGCCCAACTTCGACTGAGAGGTCAATCGACGGATTCAACTCGGCTGGGCAGTGTTCGGGAAATCACGACACATCTTGTCGTCAGGTATACTAGATTGTACAACCAGTGCGTGTTGCCACGTGAGTGGTCCTTCACTGCTGGCCGTATGAGGACGCGCAAGGTCGCTCAGCAAGTTATGGAGAGAGCTATGCTCGGGGTTTCTCTGCGTGATAAACTTAGAAATAAGGATATCCGCAGTAGAACCAGAGTAACTGACATACCATAATGGATTAGTAAGCTGAAGTGGCAATGGGCCGGCCTCATATAGCTCGAAGAACCGACAACAGTCGACGGCAGTCTCGTGCCGGTATGCGTAGTGTAGGGTGACCCCCCACTAGATGGAATTACGACCTGTCAAGTTACTCTTGCTTCCAATAACAATTTCGATCCAATCTCAATTTCAATCCAATGTCAATCCAATTTTGACAAATTACCGTACTCTTCAAAACAATTTTGACAACATTGGATGAAAATCGGAATTGCGCTCGTATTGGCCAAAAATTTTGTTGTAACACATGATGTTAGCTGCGTTACTCTTAGCAACAAGCATGTTTTATTTATCTTTATCTTTATACCGGTAAAGTCATAATAAACCCTTCGTAACTTTCATAAACGAGCAATTGAGTAGTAAAAATACTTAATAAATGGCATAATTCGTCAAACATAACATCTTTTCACACAGTTCTTATAAAAAATGATATATTTGCGAGTTTTAATTAATTATAAGGCTGTATAGGAGCGTGCCTGTGCCTCATTTTTTGTTGTCATAAAAAAACTGTTATCACGACTATCACGAAACAAAGTAAACAAAAATCAAGTGTTTTGGCAGGAACTTGGTCGACGACGGACTGCCGCTCCTGTTTTGTCGCTTGAATAATGGTTTGAAGTCGATTTTAATTCGTAAAAGTGATGTGATTTTGTGAATGAATTGTTTGCGCGTGTGAACTATTCGAGAAAACGACGAAACAAGTGCTTTAATGTCAATATAAATCTCAAGTTATTTTGATCGCTTAGGCGCCTTATGAACTTGGGTGGCTGTCGTCATCAACTGTCTGCTGGGTTGAGCTGTTGTCAAAATCTCCCAAGGGCTTCGCAATGTGATGCATCAGCATATTGTGAAGAAAAGAAAAAAGAAAAGCGCAAGAACCTTGAAACTGGAGTTATAAATCTATATGGATTGAAACTTATAAAGATTATATTATAAAGAAGACTTGGCTTTAGGCTTTGTGGTTTTTGAAAATATGAAGTATTAAAGAAAATATGACTTGGCTTCGGCCTTTATGGATTTTGAAAAGATGGAAAGAAAAAAAATAAGACTTAGTTCCGGCCTTTACACTTCAAAATTCTGTATATTCAAATTAAAAAAAGATAAGGCTGTATGGCTTAGTTCCTTTGCCTGCTCTCTCGAGCGAATAATAAAAACAACACCATCTACTTTCAAACAAAAATCTACTTTCGAAGGAGAAGAACTTTTTTAAGTTTATAGGTGAAGTGCTTTATAAGTATGGGTACTGTGAATTACTAATAGACCTTTCAATTTTGGTAGAACTACAAACAGTTTGAAATAGTTTATTATCGCAATAACTATTAAGCATCATACGAAACAGACAAAATGGGCACTGTTAGCTAATTAGGAGGAACCAAATAAATAATAATGGTCAAGGATAGGAAGTTAGTATAACAATGTTTTTTAAGAATTTTATAAGTAGATATTTTTTTTTTAATTTGGACACAGAAAAAAAGCAATTTCTTTCTCACTACTTAGTTTTTATAAATAACAATGTTTATTCGTCTTCTCAATATTGTTGTGTGGCATCTAATAATAATAACTATTTTTTTACTCACTTAAAGAGATACATTTTAATATTATTTTATTTTTTTAGGAATATCTAATAGATAGGATAGGGCCACGGCACCAAATGGGTCAACAGCTGGTTGATTTCATGGAGAAAAGAGATTCTTTATGATGAACTTTATTTTCCAGAAACGGCCACATAGAGAGTGGACTTGGTCGAGCCCCTACCTACAGTTTGATAAAAATAAGAAACTTGCAATATCTATGACTTATACTTAAGTGTTAAAAAGGTAATCCATCATTTTTAATTGCAACAATTTACATAAATTGATGTCATATGTGTTATCTCATAGTGTAGAGAATATAGATGTTTCAATAAATCTTAAACATCCTTTTAAATGGCTTGTGATGGATTAAAACTTCTAATTCAAATATTCCATCTTAATTTTGTCATTAATTTATAATAACTCCAGTGGCGGATTCACACATTTGCCGCCAGTAGGCTATTAAAATTTTCCGCCCCATCAACCATTTCTCGTGCAGTATTTGGGTTGTAAAAATAATCTAGGAACTTATTAGTAATACATAATTGAGCTTTTATTAGCTCAGAAATATACCCAGAAACTATTTATTGTGCAATATCAACTAAATCTTTCGGTTGTAAATATAATCCAGGAACTGACACATCGATCCCCTACTTCACAATCATATGTTACAATTTTTTTTGTCAATGAAATTGTAAGTTGATGATGTGTGCACTATCGTCCTAATTACACCATTTTTTTGGCGTTATTAGTGTGATTGTGAAGTCGATGTGCCAGCTCGTGGATTATTTTTTCAACCCAAAGATTTAGTTAATATTGCACAAGAAATAGTTTATAGGTATATTTCTGGGCTAATAAAATCTTTTTTAACACATCTTTGGGCGGAAATAAATACCATAATAAGAACGAAAATTGCAAAACAGTTACCATACAGGGATAGATTAGTTGTTCAAAAATGCAAATAATTTTATTTTGAACAGATACATTCAATAGATTTTTCATGACATCCAGACTCCCAAAGGTCTGTTTATAAAATTTCGCGCGCCCGTTTTTGTTATAAAACATCTTGCCTTTCGCTACAAATTGTTTCCCCGATTAGTAGGACGGACGGAGGGGCGCAGCGCGCACACATACATGCTCACTAGGTTAGCCGCTTCTATCTATTTATGGTTGTAATACCTACATATTTATTTAGAAAAATTTCTTCCTTTGGTTTGTGTCCACTTGCTGAAGCCGGGATTAATATAGCTGGTAAAATGCACCCATAAGATTGTTGAAGCACATTTAGTTAAAATTGAAAACAGGTAGGTACATAATAATGAACTTTCGATATAGGTGGTACATTAGGTACTTAACGACTTTAATTTGCCAACTAACGAAAACATCTCATTGATAAGCACGATTCGTCAATCGTGCTTACGTATAGGAATCTCATATCCTAATATACCTAATGTAATTTATGTAAGTACATAAGAATCTAAGAAGTCAATGATCTATGCAGTCAATGATAAATAAAATTTGTTTTGTAAGTTGTTTAAAAAAAACACTTTAACACAACAAAAACTTGAAACTGAGAAGAAGCACCCGATCTGCCGAAACAAACTCAGAGAGGTCAGTCCAGGTATTACATTGGTCACATGTCATACGAGAACCAGGCAGGTGGCTAATGGTCCTTTGAAGAAAGAACCGTACAGGTGTGAGTGGACAACTAAGTACTTTTTAGGATTCCGTACCCGAAGGGTAACTAGCAGGGCCCTATTACGAAGCCTCCGCTGTCCGTGTGTCTGTCTGTCAGCGGGCTGTATCTCATGATCCGTAATAAGTAGGTAGATGGTTGTAATTTTCACAGAACGTGTATTTCTGTTGCCGCTATAACAGCAAATAGTAAAAATAAATTTGAAATTAAATGGTTTTCTACTAGAAAAAGAAACGTGTATTTTTGGCTTTTTTGATCGATAGTAATATGTATATTAAATCTTGTAAGATGGTACGGAAGCTCGGAAGTCGGAAGACAAGTGGAAAAATTAAATATTTTGTACAACCGTCTTCAATAAAACTCAATTACCACATATGTCATGGTTGAAATGATTTCCATGACATTTATATGGGGCCAAATGTGAGACATACATTATCGAAGAAAAAATTAATAGGTATTCACGGTCGACCGACAATTGATGGAAAATTCAGTGAACATACATAAAAAATAATAAAAGAAAAAACATACAGCCGAACTTCTCCTTTTATGAAATCTTAAAAATCAACATCAGCTATTCCATGATTTTATATTTTTGTGGAATAAATTTCGGTCTATCACTTACCAATTAAAGCATGATCACAGAATAAATAATATTACGTACTTAGTATGATACTTATGTGCAATAGTAGGTATATTATGTGGTAACATATGCGATCAAAGTAAGTAAGTACGTGTACCATACCTATATACCCAGATACCCATCCTTTCGATTTACGAAGAAAAATTTTTTTTTCGTTTGTTGATAAACACAGTCGACTTTTTTCTTCTTCGTCTATAATCTTAATCTTCCATTCTAAAAGGTATAAAATAATTTTATTTGAATGAATATAATACTCATCGTAAAAACTGGCATTTACTTACCTGGTAAGACATGCAGAAAGTCCGTGGATACAGGTGGCTTAGGACCGTGCCTTGTGGCATTCCTTGGGGGAGGCCTATGTTCAGCAGTGGACTTGTGAAGGGCTGTAACAATGATGATGATTATGATTTATTTTAAATTATAAAAAATCTCACTAGCTTGTTTAACAATTTGTTGACATCTCAGCAGAAGTTAAAGTTCCGTTTCATTACACAAGTAATCCTATTAGGTACGAGAATATATTTCTGCCATTCACACTACTATAACAGGTAAAGCAGCTTTGTCAGTGTTTATTTTAATGTCATCGACAAACGCTGACGTAGTATATAACTTTTATAATCGTGGCTTCTCATTTATTGATATCCTCGTCTATAGAGAATGGATATGTATAATATATACCATTAAACTAATGTTGCAAGAAACTGTACGTATATAACTTAATATAATTTACATGTACTTGCATTTAATCACGGAAAGCTTTTGAGCCGTAGCAGCTCTACCGGTGTTAAGGTCACTTGAGTTCGGTCCTCGCCGGCGCCAATTAAATCGTAGTTAAAATTTCAAGTAATTATTTTAATTTACACGGCATTAAAGGAAAAAAATTGAGGTAATTGAGAAATAAAAAAAAATATTTCGAAGACGTGTGAAGTTCGCCAACACGCATTGTGACAGCGTGGCGGAAATTTCGTTGCCCTAAAACTCCCTCCAAATATTTTACTCATAAAGTATTTTGAGAACAAGTGAAATCTACCTTCAGTACGTCATCAAATGCATCGTACTGAGCAGCATGGCAGTCTAATTGCTCTTTGACTCGTTTGACTTTTAGATGAGTTTAAGTTTAAGTTATTTAGGTTATTTTTTTATTAAATACAACTTTAATGGCTATTATTAGATAATATATTCAGTGAAAATAAAAGACACAGGAGATGTCAATATAATATTGAGCTGCTTTAAACGATGTTGTAAGTTTTCTTTATTTAAGACGTCAAAACGTGAACGTGTTGGAAAATAGAAACACGTAAATATATAGCATAGAGGCCATTCAACAGTGAACTTAAAATAGCAGCAGCAATGCTGGAACAATAAAACGCAAGTATACAATTTCCCAACAAACTCTCTGTGATAAAATAAAATGTAGACTTAAAAACTAATTTTATGTTTCTTTTCAGTTCTGCTTTTAAATAGCTACTGAGTAGAAATACCCAATTATCTTTACAGAATTAATTGCTAACAAAAGTATTTAGATTAATTTTCTATAAGGTATTTAATTAGTTATCCTTATTTATTTAGCATTATTATGAAAATTTTAAGGTCTAAAACCAAAACTCAATTTACTCTGAGGAAAATTGAAGTTAAATTGATTACTGTAATTTACTTTTTCCAAGTTATTCAACGAGTACAAATATTTTATGAGGATTTTAAATTCGGGAAATACTCACTTTACAAAATACGAATGCTATAATTATGAAGTTGAGAAATATTTTTCATATGTAGTTCTTTGCAATAATAATGTTGCGTGAATAAGTCAACGGCATACACTAGCGCCATCTAGTGTCAGGAACGAGAGCGAGGGGAGCTTTGCAGAAAATGACATCACAAATCTTTCAACCGACAGCGCCATCCGAAGAACTAAGTTTCTAGAAAATCTACACTCGAACACTCGTCGCTTTGCGCGCATTTACTTGAATATTCCGGATGCTTCATTGCTAATTTGTATATATAGGCGCTGCAAGATGCGATCGGGGAAGTGTTGATTTGGCGAGACAAGCGAAGCTTCGGAGCGGAATTAAGTGAATCAGTGTGATTAATTATTAGTGTTTTTAACTTTAATTAGTGTAAAGGGAATTAAAGTGTTAATTTTGGTAATTCTATCGGCAATTTTTATTGTCACGAACCTCAAGCTCGTAACAAGTCGTGGGATAAAATCATGCCGATTTTACCTAAGGAGGAAACGGAAGGTGTCTGTACCCGAACTCAACGCCAGCAGGAGACGGACCAAAGAAGATTTGGTGGTACAACGCTGCAGACGTCGGAGGGCCAGCCACCGGCTGCGGGCCCGTCAGTAGCTCCTACATCTGCAGCACCCGACTTAGGTGCTCTGATGGTGATGCTGCAGGAACAGGCTCGCCGATAGGAGGAACAGGTCCGACGGTTGGAAGAGCATCTACGGGGCGGACAGGATGAACAGGCCCGTCGACAGGAGGAACGGAGGTAATTCTATCGGCAATTTTTATTGTCACGAACCTCAAGCTCGTAACAATAATAAGCCCATTTGCTACCACTACTTACTTTTTTTGATAGTTCTATTTATAAGCTCAAGTTATGAGTCAAACGAAAGCATTAAGATTTTAAAAAGATGAAATCACGACTTCTACTTAACTTTCAAGCGGTTCACCTGATGGTAAGATGCCTCCTGTTAAGATTTGAAACGTGCAAGAATTGCAGGCGCTATGTCAGCCTTTCATGAACTTAAAAGTAATATTCTTAACTAATTTTGTTTGAGTCACTAACCGCTCAGAATAGCAATTCAATAAGGGGTGGTAGAGCCACGCTGCAGCTATATTGTGGCTATTGCACGAAAGGGTCGACTGAGGAAGAACCATGCTCTCAGAGAATGCCTGCGTAAAGCAGCAGCCTAATGCTGCTGCGTGTGCTTATAGAAACGAGGCATTCTATTTTAGACCTTAAAGGTGACCACGAATCTAGATTTTCGTTCTTAATCTAAGATAGATGTGGAATTTCTAGGAACTACGCCATTCACTTATCAGGTGGATTGTATTTTAATCGACTGACAACCCTTATCCTGCAAAAATCTATAAAGAATAGCGAAGATTCAAGAATATAAGGGTGCTGTAGGAAAGCCTTATTCGTTGAGAATTTTTAGAGGAATCATTTGTATTCAGATGAGATTTCTTGTAATCCAGATCCAGTCTGCATTTACCTTAACGGTTTTCTTTAATGATACTTCATTGAACGTCTATTGAAAATGTCTTTGCACGGAAATTTAAATGAGGTTACGTAACAGACTTATTCAAATCGAAATAATATTATAGAGGTCTTTTCGATATTCTTTTTTTTATTTTTATTGAGTTGAAATATTAAACTCGAAGTTTAAAATAGCTCACAACTTACCCAGGAAATAGCAGCTAATGCTATGTTTCGTATGACGACCTTAAAGGAACAAAGCTATTTAAGTGAAACGAGACATTCCATCTTAGTCTTTAGAGGTGATAAAGCATTTACATTTGAATTCTTAACTAATGACAGATTAAGATGAATATTGACCACAGCGTCAACCTACCATCAGTTGGCATGTGTGCTCATTTAACACTCTTAACCATGAAAAAGACGTCTTGTATCTTTGGTACTGCAGCTTATGGTTGGTCCGGGTGTATAATACTCTCATCTATTATGAAGATGTATATCGATTTTTAATTTAACTAAGTGATTTTATCGGTTTAATTATTTTTTTTTTTATTTAATGGGGGGTTTTCGATGTTTGAGTATATCGCCAACTATTGTAGTTGTTAAAATTTTTTGGCAACTCGTAATAGGTGGGGGGGGGGGCTTACGGTTACTCCAAGATGAGGAGTAGTAAATAAATACCTTCTCACTACGTTTTATAAAACGCCACCCTAAATAAATTATTTTTGATTACAGGCTAAAATTTAAATAATGTACTAATTAAATAATTTTTAATTACAGGAGAGCCTTTTCACCGGAAACGAGACATTCCATCTTAGTTCTCAGGACTCAGGAGTGACAATACATCTGCATTTTGATTATCAATCAGGGATAGATGTAGATGTGTATAGGGCCACAGCATTCACTTAATCTCAGGTGCATTGTTATAATTAATTAGTTTTTGAAATCTGTGGTACAACTTTTTTTAAAGTTTTTAATATTTTATCTGTTTGATTGAACCAAGAAGTATCACAATTTCAAGGTAACTAGCAGAATGTCGTCCAAACAGTTACATCAAAGACTTCATCACCTATTTTCCAGGGATAAAATTTTTGGCTATTCTTTTAAGTTTACTCTCATTAATCCTGGAAGCCAGCAAATACACCCAAAAAAGGCGTTGGATATTGTATTTCACGTTACTGACACACGATAGAGTTTTTTTTTTTAAATTAAAAATATGAAATAATCCAGCTGTATTATTATAGAAAAAATATTCAAAGGAGGATATCCTTGTTAAAGATACTTGTACATGTTATTAAATTATTATGAGACACTTATAATAGAAGATTAAAATGTCAAATATAGTAATGATATCGAATTTATAGTCTTTTGGAACATAGTTTACAATCACACCAAATAATACTATATGGGTTTTTCCCTAAGCAGTCTTGTGAACCAGACCATGTTTATCAGAAAAAAAGCTAATCTTGACGGACATTTTTACGTGATATTTTTCTTGTTACAAAGAAAATCTCGCATAGAAATTAATTCCTCAAATATAATAGAATTTTATTTTTCTGTCTACGTCTTATTTATAGAAATCATCTCTGAAAGATCTTTGTAATGAAGCAAAAAAAAACATGACAGAAATTAAAGACAAATTAGTATAAGTAATATTTCTTAAACTATGTAGAAGTTCTAAAAATTTGCTATTTTATTTTTTTCTTCACGTTTCTAATGGAAACTATCCCCCAGATTCTTCTCGTGGGTCTAATTAGAGCCAACTATTTATAAGCACTTGCTGTAAATTTCACAGGACGCCACGCCGGCCATGAAGTTGTTAATTGCAATATTAAGTGCTGATTTAGCACGTGTTCGGTGGTGAATCAAATTTCAGATAAAAAGACGGTAAAAATCGTCCCCGAGGACTGAGATGGAATACCTCGCTTCCAGAAAAAAGAGATCACCTGTTCTCTACACCTACCATACGAAACACAGCAGCATTAGGATGCTATTTTACGCTGTTCTGTGAGTACATGGTGCCCCGATCGAGCCTACCCATCCATGCTATAACCATAATATAGCTACATCGTGGCTCTACCACGTGTTAAGAATTTACGTAAAGCCGTTGGTTCTGCGCCTGATCTCTCTTCAGTGGTTTCGGATTACCATCCCAACAGACTATATGAGTGGGGGAATAGCGAGTGCACCTATGCTTGCATATACACTCAGGCAATATAATCCCGTTCTATGCAGATGGCTCGTCTCCGTTAAGACTGGCCACCGTGACCGAAATTCGAATCGGATATATCCGGTCGTGTCAGATTTACGAAGGTATTGAGGAAAAAGCCGCCAACTTCCTAACTCCGGGCTGCTACTGAGAATTTCTTGTCGGAAAAACCTAGAACCTGATTTTGACCCAAACCAGAATTCGAACTCGGGACCTCAATTCATAAGCTGCGTGTACGACTCAAGTAGTCATAAACGCGACGAAAGAGGCAGTCAATCAAGGTGCCTGTTCTAACGATAAGGCTTTAACTCTCTTTTGTAACAATGAAATTAAAAAAGGTCAAAACAAAAAAACTAATAAAATCGTAATTAAATTTGTATATATATCTTATCTTATATTTTTGACATAAGTGTGTATGGTGGGTGGTAAAATGATAGTCTATTTCACACTTACATTGGTGATCCCGACGTGATATAGGCTTCGGTATGTTTCGCTTGCGTCGCGACGACAGCGCCGCCACGGTACCATACTCCCCCCCTCCCCCTATATATTATTTCCCCTTTTCAATCAACTATTAAATATATATATATATATATATATATATATATATATATATATATATATATATATATATATATATATATATGTGACAGAGCGTATCATGAGTTCATGAGTCTATCGCTCACCTCAAGAGCATTGGAGTCCCACGTTGTGCGGCTTTTGGCCGCAGTCTTAAGAGTCTCTTCAGATTCTCCCTCCAGCTACCACCCGAATATAAACCCGAAAAAAAACCAAAAATAATGTTTACGAGTCATAACTCTTAAGGCACCATTTTGATTCATGCAGAACTTTATTCAAAAAGCTTAAGTTATTGACATTTCCCTACCTCTATATATATGAAATTTGTTTGTTCGTTAAACGGCACAACCATCTATTTAGTATAGCAATAGGTATATATTTTCGAAGCCATAGATACCCTGAAAAACTTGTAATCGACACAATTCCTAGACTAAGTATAATAAAAGCTGTCTTTATATGTGACACACATATAAAGACACACATATAACAAAATTCCTCAGCATATTAAAGCACTTTCTTTACCAAGGTTTAAAAAAAACCTCTATGATTTTCTTGCAGAAAGTACCTTTTCAAAGAATTTCTAGATTACAAATTTAACGAATGAACCGCTGTAATTTTACTGAACATTGAAATTTTATTCTATTTAAAAATAATTAATAATTATGTGACATTATTATTCTATTACGCCATTAGCCTACGACATTGAAGTAATAATATGTACTTACGTACTAGAACAGCTATCTCAAACAAAAAATGTGCGCTACGCTGTGTTCGCGAGGTTGGTTTTTTATCATAGAATAAACATAGGTAGAATGACCCGTAGGTAATAGTAGATTGTATTGTTAAATAGGTAAATTATATCGAGAACAATATTTAAATTTTGTCATTTATTTTGTATATTATATTTGCTTATTTATTACATAATACTATATCACGATTTTATTTTAATGATATTTTTATCTGAATATTTTAAAAGGTATCTATGTCAAATATAAAAAAACATACTGAACGAATGTTTAACAAAACTTATTAACATAACATTAAAATTACAAATATATTTATTTCAATCAGAATAAGAGTCGTTCATTAAATGCTGGGCACGCGAAAGTTAAAAATGGACGAATTTATTCCACTTTGACTTTGATGTGGAAACCTAAAAATAAAATAAAATAATAATAAGCAGATTTAAATATAAAAAAATTTTGCCTAATTATAATAACTTATATATGTTTCTACAAAAAATGTGTATACTTAATAATATATTCGTTCTTTAGTTAAGTACCCACAGAATTGTCGCATCTGAACATATTAATTTCATAATCTATATTCCATGACACGAGATGGCTTCTTAGGAATAATTTGTTTTATTATTAATCCATAATACTTTTTATTGATTAAGTATCTTATTAACCGATTAAAAGTAATTACTTGGTTTTTACTGACATTTCTTGAATTATTTGTATGATATCTAAATACACATGACGGCATATTTTTATCAAGAGATTTTTTTAAATCAACACAACACGTGACAACTCTACAAGCGCCTAGCGAGTGACTGATCATAGATTACTGTGTTTATACTAGTGACTGATTAAAGTGCGGTGTATGCACCGCAGTTGTGTGGAACAGAGTAGCTGAATGCAATGTCGCCTCTAGTACGTAGTACATAATAGCTCAATGGCCTACGATAAAAAAAATTTTAATCCGGAACATATATTTCTTTATAAGTAAATTGCAGTGCATGTAAATTCAACAGTTTGATGCAATTTATGACAATATAGTAACATGTTGTATTATGTATTCATCCGAAAATAAAAATCATATCCTACTTTAATAATGGTGAAATATGAAAAAACTGATTTTTTTGACATTAACATTTATTGTTTTTTTTGAAAATTTATTGATTTTTTAGATTTTTGTCATCTATATATATAAACAATATTTTAATAAAAAAATGTCATGTAGTATTTATTGTAATTTAACAACTTAAAACTAAAATATTTTTGAATAGGCACATAATTAATTTTCTTCATAAGTTACTTCATTAAATTGTATTAATAATATTTTTTTTTGTTTACTGTAAAATATTGCACGCCATTATCATGGTAGAATGTAAGATCTCATTAATAACTAATAACATCATAATATTATGTACATACTACATTCTAGCAATAAATAAATTTGAATTTGAATTTTTTTTTAAATCGAATGGATTCGACACATATGCTCCACCAACCAATACAACGCAGATATAGCCAAAAAGCAGTTATAAGATAATAGAAATATTTTGCTATCAGAAATGGTTTGTGTAACTGACGTCGAGTATATGCATCTTTCGATCATGTTTGTCTCACCCACTAACAAGTTGCCTTTAGTCATTCAAAGGTGGGAAATTTACAGAGAGATATTATTTTGTGATTATATAACCCTTTCAGAACGGCTTGTACTAATCGTGCGTTGACGTTTAAAAAATTGTACCTACTGATTACTAAATTTTATTTTACCTTGTGAAAACGACTTCGATCGTTTGTGCGTTCATTTCGCCGTATAAATGCGAAGGGTTTTGTGGGAGTACAGCATAATAGTGGCGCGTCGAGACGTGTTCAATATGGACGTTCACTTTGTGGATCGCGACGGTCGACGTAAGTAAATTCATTATAACTTATCATATTTATTATTTTTCTTATCAAAATAGTTAATTTTAATGTTCACGTACAATAATGTTAAATAATCCTAGCAACTTTATAAGTTTTAAGTATGATAACCGACCCGCGAAATTTAAACGCACGATCGTGCGTTGTCGTTTTTAATTGTTTTCTTTAAGTTAAATGTTCATACCAATAACCTCGCAGTTTTTTTCTCAGGAAAACCTTTTAACTTTGAGTGGTTACAAGATGTGCTTGGAGATAGGTGTCAGTCAGACCTGCAGATATCGGATGAGGAGACAGAATCGGCTGTCAATGTACCTCGACTACTAGATGATGAAGGTGATATACCCTCAGAGATTCCACCAGGTAACCATAACAGCGACAGTGACTCAGATCAAAATATGACTTTGACAGGGCTACAGCACAGAAATCAGGACAACTTGCCCCCACCTACAAACTCCTGCCACCTCGAAATGCCTAATAGTCATCAGGCACAAAAAAGACCTAGAATCTGGAAAGCTATTACTTATATACTGATGTGGAGCATAATTTTCCTTCTCAACTTGTACCTCTGAATGCTGCAATATCTTTCTATATATTTCAATAAAGATTTTGTTCAAAAACATCGCACACTGCACAATTTTGTACTACCTGCGTAAAACTGGTTCAGTCCTTAAGCACAACCTTTCACGAGATGCGCAGATTATTTGGTATACTTTTATTGGTGGGCTGTATACCATACCCATGAATTAATATTATGTACTGGCGTACAGGTATGCGCCTGGAAATAATCATTAGTCAAATGCCAAGAGACCGTTATTACTTATTAAGGAATAACATGCACGTAGTACCCTCAGATGAACCACCTTCAGGAAATTCAAATCCGCTGTGGAAGGTACAGCCCATTCTCGACGCTGTTAAAAATGCTTGCTTGTCACTCAAAAGGGTGGCAGGTGAATACTCAATCGATGAACATATTTTTCCCTTCACAGGGAAACGTAAATTGCGAGTCTTAGTAAACAATAAACCGAGACCACTCGGATTAAAAAACTACATCATTACAAGTGACGGGTAAATTTTAGTTCGCTTCGGTTATTTTTAGGTTTTACTATACTACCATTTAAGTATTGATTTTTTGTTGTCTATAATGACTTTCTATTTTGAAGATAATAGTACTTAAGATAATAATTATTATATTTTGTTTGTTCATTATATAAAAGAGACCGATTTATGTAGACTTAGCAGTAATTTATATGTAAAACGAACAAAAATTTATTGAAATAGAAGTTAATATCAAAATACTGTGTTATAAAAAGTAATACTTTCTTTAATAATAATTGAGTAAATATATTAGAAAACATTTTTTTTACTGTTTTATTCCCTATGCACGATCGTGCATTAGCACACTTAAAAACGAGTGCGCACGTACGTGCGGGGGGCCTACAGCGGAATTTAAAGCGGGGGATTTTTTTTATTATTCTTTTAAATGCTTTATCTATTGTATATCTAGAATTTAATGTAAAATTTTTGAGAAGCTGGAGAATTTTTCGTCGTTCTGAAAGGGATAAAACATCACGGAGGTCAGACATTCTGCAGCCCCGTAACGAAGGGACCCGACTTAGACAAATCTACTTAGATGTGAGTCAAACCAAAACGCAGAGAGCGCCATTAAGAATAGGGACCCGCCAAACAACCGTCGAAGAAAAGTAATGCTGCACAACATCACTACCTACCACAAGAATGCGTTGAATCAGGATCACCCGCAGATCTATCACAAGACGTAATATCGCAGGTGGCAGTAAGCATCAATGCAAATAAATAAAACAAAACAGATGGCACCGCCTCACAACACACCCATTTGACCCTATCGACTTTGGTAACAAAATTGGTATTGTTATTAACTAAAAATAACACTAACATATCATAGTAGCACGCTACTAATACGCCAGTAGTCAAAAATCCACGTATCATAGCGCTAATGCACTAAGACATGGATTTGAGTAGCTTGATACACTTAAAAGTGCTACCAAACACACTCAGTCACAATCCGAAAGATAGCCGACGTATCATAACGCTATGCGCTAAGGCGCCGCTCACAAACGGTATGAGTGTGCAATGTCCACGGGCTGGCCTTGTTGCTATAATTTATAATTTTACTACCAGCACTAAGATAATACGTCTAGGACATATCGGTTAGGGTGTCCAAGTTTACCTCGGTCTGATGGGTGGGTGCACGACATGACTGTCCGCAGTGGAGTGCGGCTTCGTTCAGAGTGTTGCCGTGATCAGTGCTTGTCAAACTATAATATGGATGAAGAAAAATTAATTTTTCTGGACAGTTCTTACTTTGAATGGCAAATTCTGAAAAATGGTATTAATAAAATCAATTTACCCAGAGAAAATGAAGGAGAATTTCACACAATTTATGAAAAATTGCGAGCGCAAAATGAAAAGTTTTTGGACATAGGAGAATATCAATCGTTACGTTTGACTATATATTAGAAAACATAGTTAATCGTCTCATAAAATAAATTATTCTACTTTTATTTCGAAAGACGCCATTACAACCCGCGCGGTTAGCTCGATGTGGTTTGAGATGTCTGCTCTTCGTGTTTTATTTAGCCGCTTGCCGTCCGCGCATTTATTGCGGCCACTTGTGTGAACGAGCTATGGGGGGCTATACCCACGCGATCCCCGCGTCAACTAACCCGCGCCTTCCACCGCATCTGCCTCGCGTCCGTGTGGCTACTATGGACACTCAAAGGAAGACTTTATGTTTGAGTACGTCGCGCCGCGCCCGCCCTGTGTCCGCGTTTGCAGTCTGGCCAAGCAGTAAAAATCTTTTTCAAGTCCCATTTCTATTAATATAATGCTTTTATATATTTGAGACATTCCACATATTAACTTTATATCATCTTTAATATATATACTTCAATCCACAACTCTCTCTCTCTCTCTCTCAACTATTGAAATACATATACATCATAGAGACCTTCTATGATAATACTTCTGAAACCTTACTATCACAAATCCCTAATATATGACTATATATTGTGCAACAGTACTATAGTAGTTGCTCACCCGACCACCCCATATATATGTACAACCTTGGGTATGTGCCTTTAGCAGCTCCCTGATATAATAATAATAAAAAATATCCCCGATATAAGCAATCTCTACACGAACACCCACCATGTATACAAGATAACGCTGCTACCTACATGAACACGCTCAATAACTTATATATTTGACGAACAAATAAGATCATTTTTGACCAATTTTCTAATTATTTTATAAATAATATTAATAAAATAATGATAATTAACAATTTAATAATTAATAATATAATAATTTCCAATTATTTTATAAATAAAATTTTAAACATTTTTGCATTTATAAAATAATTGGAATTATTATTTATTTTTTTATAATATTTATTATTATAATATTTGCGACTTGTATTCTTATTTTTTAATGCATTTCAAACATTTTAACAGAGATTTAATATTTTTTTGATTTTGAAATACAACTACAATGTATGGCAAAATGTTAAGAAAGGTTTAGTGGATGCAGCTACCGAAGTATGTGGTGTTAGTAAGAGAAAGAATGAAAGGAAAAATAATACGTTATGGTGGGACGATGAGATACGTATGGAAGTTGAAGCAAAGAAGAGAGCATGGCTAGATTTACTAGCAACAAAGGCTGGTAATTCTAGCGGTACGAATGATGATATTGAAAGAAAAAAGGCAGCCTTTAGACATCTAAATATGAGAGTAAAAGAAGTAGTTGAAAGGAAAAAGCAAGAAAGAACGGATAAGAATGATAGAATAATATCGGATAACTTCCACGCAAATATTAAAATATTCTGGAAACTCGTAAGAACTGCCAGGGGACATTCAAAACAGCCTGTGAATGCTATAAGAGATGAGAATGGCTATATTCTGAATGATGAAGTTTTGAGTTTAAAGAGATGGAAGGCATATTTTGAAAGCGTTTTTATGAGTGAGGAGACAACGTATAAAATAAATGAAGTAGAAACTCCGAAAGAAAAGGAAAGAGGTAGCGAGATAAGTATAGATGAAATAATGAAAGCAATAAAAAGAATGAAAGCAGAGTTTCACGCGAAATGCTAAGGGCTGGAGAGGAAGTGGTGGCAGGCCTGCTGCACACCTTGTTTAATTTATGCTGGGAACGGAAGCGGGTACCGGTAGACTGGTGCAAAGCCGTGATAGTCCCAGTATATAAAGGAAAAGGGTGGCAGCAGAACTGTAAAAACTACCGTGGTATCAGCCTTCTTAGCATTGTGGGAAAACCGTATGCTAAGGTACTGATTGAAAGGATCATGAAAGAAACTGATGAAAAAATTTGGGATGTGCAAGCGGGATTTAGAAAGGGAATGGGATGTACAGATTAAGTCTTTTCCATGCGCATGATCGCGGAAAAGTTTTTGGACAAAAACCAAAAGGTTTTTTGTGCGTTCATGGACTTGGAAAAGGCCTATGACAGAGTGGATAGGGATGTGCTATGGCAAACACTGAATTCATTTGGGTTGAACGCTGGCTTGATACAGGCATTGAAGTCGCTTTATAGGGACTTTAGTGCTTGTGTTAGGATCAACGGGGTCTACTCGGACTGGTTTGGCATTCATAAAGGTGTCAGACAGGGCTGTGTGGCTTCACCGTGGCTGTTCAACCTATTTATGGACAGTTGTTTGCAAAATTTGAAAGTTGAAGAATGCGGATTAAGAATGGGTGAGTTAACCGTCAAATGCCTTTTGTACGCCGATGATCAAGTTATTCTTGCTTCGTCGGCGGTCGAGCTGCAAATGATGGTTACTTTAATGAACAGATCATTAAAAGAAAGGGGTATGAAAGTGAACGCAAGTAAGACGAAAGTTATGGTTTTTGAAAGAGAAGAAAGTAAGACGATATGTGAAATAAGAATAGAAGGGGAGTTGATCGAGCAAGTAGATGAGTTTGTATATCTAGGTTGCGTTTTTAGCAGGGATGGGAGATGTGATAAGTATATAGAACGACGAGTGAATGCAGGAAATAGAATAAATGGGGCCCTACACTATTGTGAAGAGTCAAAATGTATCGAAAAGGCACGTATGGCAATTCACAGTGCTGTGTTGGTCCCTTTTTCTTCTCAGTGGTACTTTAACGTTATGGTAGTGAAAGTTGGGTGTGGCAGAAGAAGAACGAGAGTAGAATGAACGCAGTAGAAATGCGGTCGTTAAGGAGTATGTTAGGGCTGAATCTGAATGACAGGGTAAGAAATTGTGTAATAAGAGAAGAGTGTGGTTTGCAAGATGATGTTGTGACCAGGATTAAGAAAGGAATGCTTCGGTGGTATGGTCATGTCGAAAGAATGAATGAGGAAAGAGTGACAAGGAAAATTTATGTTGCAGAAATTAATGGCAGAGTCGGAAAGGGACGTCGTAGGCGAAAATTTATCGACCACATTGGCGATTTATTGAAAACGGGCCAAATTAGGAGTACCCTTAACCGACGAGCATGTATGCGTGGGTGTATGGATGTGAAGGAGGCGAGATAGGTGTGTCAAGATCGTGCCAAATGGAAGTCTGTAGTCTCTGCCTACTCCTCTGGGTGACAGGCGTGAGTGTTTATGTATGAAATACAACATTAAGCATTTAATTTCCTATAATACTTAACGTCTGAGATATATTTATTTCAACTTTATGCTTATTATTCTATTTTTAATTATTAATTTTTTAATGTTACTTTTAAAATAATTTTAGACGACTTTATATAGAAATTAATTATTAATAAATAATAATGAGAAGTGTAAGGATTAAACAGCACGCCATACAAACCGGAGAGAATATGAGTATTCTTAAGAAGGCAGATCAGAGGTCATTTGAGCTGTTTGCGAAATTCAGAGATGTGATCATATTTGTGAAGCCTAAATATAAATTTAGTAAGTATATACATTTTCAATACGCTTAAACTTATTAAGCTGTTTCTCGGTAATGTCAAGATAGCAAATACCAGCACTGTCGAGGGTGGGCAGAAGTAGAGACTAAGCAAGCGTAATTTTAGTTACTGTGGGAAGAAAATTACGTAGTGTACGTAAAGATTTTAACGCAGTACAATTTTCTACTAACTTCAATAACCTATGACGTCCAAGACATACAGGAGTCGAAATACAACCCTAGGTTCTTAACCTTGTTACTGTATGCGATTTGAGTGCAGTCTTGTGTAATAGGAGATAGGAAGACCAGTTAATTTTTAAAAATAATCTAGAACTATCGATGACAATAGCCTAAGTTTTTAGGATTAATCGATAAACTATAACATTTACTCCAGTTAGAAATACAAGCGTTAATCTGTCAACTGCTTGAGATAAACCTTCAAGAGGGGACTGAATATAGATTTGCAAAATCTTATTAATTGGTAGGTAAATTCCAATGTGTTAAAAGAGCCTCTTTGAATCATTTTGGGCCTTAGTCCCACCGTGTATCATGATTTAATACGTAGTAACAAAGCAGATTAGATAGGTAGTTAATATGAAATAGGGTCAAGTATCTTCAAGTCGGTGTGAAGTATCACCTCAGATATGACGAAGATATCGCGTTATGTACAAACATACAAAAAGAGCATACAATCAAATTGAGAACGTTCTCCGTTTTCGAAGTTACCTAAAAAGCCCAATAAAAACTCACATTTAGAAAAAAAATCTTTTTTTATATAATTTAAGTTGTTGAGAGTAATGAAATTTCTGTCAAAAAATGCAACGAGGGTTAATATATATTCAGGAATTCAGGATGTAATCATAGAATAAAAGTAAAAACGAGCACACAGTTCACCTAATAATTTTAATATTAACTATACTTATGAAATTGCCATTCTGCAGTACTGGCCATTTCAAATCAAAATAATTTTTATTTGGCTAAGAATTTTAATTTGAAATTCATTTTATTTTAAAAATATGGCATTCTTTTTTCAAATTTACTCATTTGTTTATTGATTAGAGCTATGTTTTCATCGCATTTTGATCTTTTTCGTCGTCATGGAATAGTTTAAAATTCAAATAATTATGAAATATGAGTATCGTCGTGGCAGCAACGTGGTACAGGCGGCATGCAACATCAACGACCTTTACGGAGCTGATACTACAAAATGAGCTCACCGCCTGTTATTGAGCCCCGCGGTCGTCTGAAAACTTTGGTCAACATTCACGAATTAAAGTCGATTAAGGAAGCTGATGATATTCAATCTATGGCTGAATTAGCAGCAGCTTTCGAAGTTAGCATCAAAAAGATATTGGTCCACTTGCGCCAAATTAGCAAGGCAAAAAAAAACCTTGAAAAGTGGGTGCCGAGAACACATATTCGTGAGGTTAGATCGGTAGGCAAAAAAGCAGTTGCTCATAAATCACATTCTATTAGGGATCATTAAAAAAAGTAAAAGCTTAATTTACTAGTGGTTTTAAAAACTGCAATAACGGAATATCAATATTTATATATTTGAACTTAAGTTTTAAATTTGGCTTCTCTATGAAAAATAATCTCGTATATATGATATGTCGAAAAACGTAAATTTGTTATTTTTTTGACATAGGTGACGCAAAGAAACGGGTGTTTCTTACTGCTCATGGTTATATTTTAAATTACACATAGGTGAAATAGCTCATACACCAAAGTTAACTTAAATAAAATATATTTACTATATACTATGTAACTTATTGCTGACATTATGTTGTTTATTTACTATACAAAACACAAGTATATAGTTGGCCCCATTAGTTCCTTGGTTCGTTTGTGGGTCCGTCCATTAGTTCTCTCGTGGGCCCGTCATTTATCCGTGCAATAATTTGTTGGAATTACTATCCTTTTTCTATATGAGAGGGGGCAAACGAGCATGGGGTTCACCTGATGGTAAGTGATTACCGCCGCCCATGAACATCTGCAACACCAGAGGAGTCGCAGATGCATTGCCGGCCTTTTAAAAAGGAGTAGACTCTTTTCTTGAAGGTCCCTAAGCCGTATCGGTCCGGAAAAATCTCTGGTGATAGTCGATTTCACAAGAAAGTTGTACAATGAAGAAAACTTCTTTTAAATCGCACGGCGGTGGACCGCCAGTCATCCAGATGGTACGGATGGTATCGCGATTTTTGTTTGGGTTGACTATAGCTCTTTATTTAAAAATTAATAGAAACGATTTTTTAATTTAGTATCGGTACGGCGCTGAAGGAAATATTGTGAAGGAAAACTTTGTGAAGAAACGCGCATGTCTGAGAAAAAAGTATATATCGAAGACATGCTGTAAAGTCCGCTAACACGCATTGGGGCGGCGTGGCGAACACTTCCTCGTCCTTTTAACAATTGAGGGGAGGTCTGTGGCCGGCAGTCGACATTATAAAGGCTGCAAATTTAACATTGAAACTTCAAAAGCAATATACATGCAATTATAATTATAGGCATCTAGTAGTAGCGTAAGATAATACTCTGCCACGTTATCATTCCGTGAGTGATGTAAGAAGCGACAAAGGGATATGAAATGGTAGATATGCGGCAGCATTTTTCTAATGTTATCAGAGTAATATAAATATTGCGACTACAAACCATTTTGACACGTGTAGCAACTGTGACAAATATGGGGAATATTGAGTAATGAAAGTAGGCCCATTTTTAATAGCGGACTTTGATGGATGTAAAGGGTAATGAGAATGAGAGTTACGAAATTGAAACAGGCAAATATTTCTATAGAGTACACTTTATAATCAATAAGGAAAGTACCAGTTAATAAATTAACAAATTAACGAGAGCATAAGTTTTTAACAAAGCTTCGTTAATTAACTTTGAGTGGGTTCACCTTTGTTAATTATTAGGTGTTTCAAAATTGGTGCCTTAATTCTACTCCGTACAAAATAAGCCCATTTAAAGTGTACTATAATATTTTATTGACAATTCTTTATTATTGAGTAAGTAATAAGGTACAATATGTGAGTACTTGTATATAATATGTACGTACGGAACGGAATTTCTTCAGTTTAAGAACTAATAATCCAATACGTTCTATATTTAAACAACGCGGCAATAATTAATGGTTTCATTAAAAAACAATATTAATGTTTTAAAAGCCGTAATGGCTACCTTAAAAATTTAAAATCATCAAACAAAGGGAATGAACAAACCCACAGAAAATGAACGTTGGAGATTACAACAACTTCTTCCTGAAATGGGAGAGGCTTATAAACATCAAAAGGACTTTTACGAGTTGAATCACGAAATAGAAGGGATTAACAATTAACCATTTTGAAATATTTTAAAAGAAAAATGATTTGATTAATCTGGATGGCGAATTGTTTTATTTGTGTCCACGAGATAAATTTCGGTAAAAGGTGTCTGCAAAATGAATTTCTAAACCCGATTCTACATAAACATGTCAATATACCTAACCCAATATAACTCCATGGTATTGGGTACATAAAGCCACACGGGCCGCCGACGTGCTGCTCTATGATTGGGTCACTAGATGTATTGTCACTGGATAAAATTAGTCGTTTTTTACTAGCTAGTTCAATATTCGCTATTAGATTTGGAATTTCAAATTCAATTCATATTCGAAGTGATAATGCAATTTGATTTTAAGTAGGCAAAATACCGAAAATGACTTTTTATAGCTGTATTTCTATTGTTATTTTTTTCCTTTAGTTTTACTTTCGTAACAAAGTTATAACTGTTTTTAAAAATTAAAAATTAATTCACCACACATTTTGAACAATTGAACTAATACAGGTAAAGAAAATGGAGGTTCAACTAATTCAGAAACACTACACTTACAAGAAAATGGCGACAATGTCAAAAGATAGTTGATATCTTTAAATTTTTTCCTTTTATTTGTTACAATATTGGAGGTTTGTGATTTGCTAACAGGTGAAAGGATGGACCTTTAGAGCTGGCTGTGTATAAAACTGCGACAATTGGGATTCACCCAGCCTTTCTTAGTGCCTGGTACGGCCGTTTGTTGATGCTCGTAGCGTGCTAGCTGACTGGAAAACGCATTATTTTAAATCGATGATTGCACACAACCAATCTCAACTAAGAAAACAAAACAAATATTATTAATGAAAATTACTTGAAAATCTGACGCGCAAGCATTGAAGTTCCCTCTCTTCTTGAATATTTGGTTGGCAATAAAGCAGCCAAACAATTATTTTTCTTCCGACCTGTGCACGTGACAGTGTGAAAGATGAATTTAGAAATTGACACATCTTTTGTGTTTTTCAACAGATTGAAATGAAACAATCTCTAAATGTTGAATCATACATTTATTAGTCTATCAAAGATTCTCTGCCAAATATGGACATCCCCATAGTTGGTACGCTTGGTAGGTGGGTTGGCAACCGCAGTATTTAATTATTTTGAGCTGTTTCAAGATGCTGATATCCATCGTCTCTTTTTGTTTCCTGCTGTTGCCTTTTTAGGCACTCACGGGATGATACAGAGTATTGAGTTCAATTAAGATGCCTCTACACTCAATATTAACCCAAGCACTCAATACATCACTGAAAACTACATGCAAAAAGGTTGAGCTACTTGTGTTGTAAAGATTAGCGTGCACGGATCAATAGGCAAGAAAAAACTGTTTCCGATATTATAAGTATAAATTTTTCTCCATTTTTAAGTTTCCGTAGATAAACTTCAAGGAACCCATACAGTTTCGGCATTTCCGTCCGTGCATGCGTCGGTCCGTCAGTGGTTTTACTCAGAGTGGTTTTAGCAACAAATATGTAATTTGGCGTAGTTGTAGATATTAAACTACTACCCTATAAAACTGTTAAATAAAATATTAAACATTTTTATTTTGCGTGCCTCTTATACAGGTAAAGGAATGATTTTTTTTCCTATCTATTTCATAGTGTATGGTATCGTTGGATAGGTATTTCAAAAATGTTTGGGGGAATGGAACAGCATTTTTCTAGATTCTGGGGTCAGTATGCGAAGTATTTAGCTTTAAGGTGATATTGAACGTATACATTACTAAAATATCTTCATATTTTTCTTTGTGGAGTAGGCAGTGTGGATCGATTGCCTAGAGATCGATGAATTGCGATCCTGAAATACCACTTTCGCTTATGTTTTAGCTACGAGCACTTAACCTTATTAAGTGCTCGTAGTGTTATAGTTGGTAGTTATCATTCACAGCATTCATTCCTTTATACAGCTTAATACAGTTTTATTCGTGGTACTTTTGGTTTATACGGGTGACCCTCAGGATAGTTTAGGGCAGGGATAGTTTACGGAAAGGTTCGGTACGGTCATGTATAGCTTAGGGTTTCACTGCGGTGAACTAATAGATGGATAGTGAACTATGACGATTTATGTACGGACTTGGTTTGCGAATAATTTGATGTAGTTTGTATTATTTTCTAACTCGAAAAATTCTTTAAAATATTCTTTGCATACCACTCCATATTAGTGTACCATCGTCCCATTATTAGTCGCTATAGCGACAAGTACACTACTAAATATGTAGCACACCCAAGGAATGCCACAAAGCACGGGCCTCAGCAAACTGCATTCATCGACTTTCTGCATGTCTTAACAGGTCTTCAATACATCTAGTTATTGTTTCTAGTCACGTCACGCCTTCATCTACACACATACGACGCTGCCAGTCGAGAACTTTTCTTCTTTATTAGTTGTCGGCTCTTCAAGCTATATGGCAAGCCCATAGCCACTCTAGTTGACTAATCCGTTTAGCTATGTTGTTTACCGTGGTTCAACTGCAGAATTCCTAATTTTTAAGTCTATCGCGCAGAGAAACCCCGACCATATGAATATGCCACTCTGAACAGAAATTTGATCGTGGATCTTCCGCGGCGGAACGCTATTACAATTTACTGCATATAAATGATAAATAGCGGGCACATTACGCGGATGGATGGTCAGCTCGTCGCCAGACTCGTTTTATATGTGGCAGAGCCGCTCTGCATCTATACTATTGTTGTAGCACGAATGGGTCGCCTCGTCCGAGGAAGGATCACGTTCTCACAGAATACCAGCGTATAACATACATAACATACATAAACACTCACGCCTGTCACCCAGAGGGGTAGGCAGATACTACAGACTTCCATTTGGCACGATCCTGATACACCTCTCTTGCCTCCTTCACATCCATACACCTACGCATACATGCTCGTCGGTTAAGGGTACTCCTAATTTGTCCCGTTTTCAATAAATCGCCAATTTGGTCGATAAATTTTCGCCTAGGACGTCCCTTTCCGACTCTGCCATTCACTTCTGCACCATAAATTTTCTTTGTCACTCTTTCCTCATTCATTCTTTTCACATGACTAAACCACCGAAGCATTCCTTTCTTAATCCTACCAGCGTATAATAGCAGCTTAAGTCGTATTTCGTATGGTGAGTGTGGAGATCCGTAGACCTTTTTTACTGGAAACGAGGTATTCCATCTTAGTCTTCAGGGGTGACAACGCATCTGTGCTTTGATTCCTAATCGAGGATAAACGTAGTTGTCTATAGGTCACAGCTTCCACTTACCATCAGGTGGACTGTGGCTCGTTTGTCACACTTGTTCTATAAAAAAATATTCGAGACGGAATTTCCGTTCAGTATGGTGTGGACGATAGCCCTCTACGTAAACTGCTAAACAACCTTGAACTTCCTCATATGGCCAGCGGCACAATATTTCTCGGGATCATGTCGTCGATTGCCGGAACAAACTTGTGTCTTTTCCAAGTTATTGGAAGACATTGGAAGACGACTAAATCTAGTCCATATTAATCCACAGAAGACACAGATTTGCACGTTTACCGCTAAAAAGATCACCTTTGTTGTATCTTTTCAATTTTAGGGCTCTCCTATTACTGATTCAGCTAACATCGGAGTCCTCGGCGTCGACATATCAAATGACGTGCAATTTTGAGGTCAATTTGAAGGGAAAGTTAAAAACTTGCCTTGCTCAGCAGAGAGGGACAGTATTTCACGTCTGTATACCGCTTGCAACTTTATATTTGGTCTCATGTGGAATACTTCTCTCATCTCATCATGGGCCACACATCCATTTACGGTAAAGTAAGCTGTATTCTCGTTTGTCACCTTCTTCTAAGACAAAAATAATGTTTTTATATGTATTGCCTTCCAACATATTAATCCCTTACAACATTGTACCGGTTGACTTTGTACGTTGACGAAATTTGCTATAATGAGAGAACGAAGTAGAAGTATGTGATCTAGATACTTTACATATTATTTATATAAATGTATTCTTGAAATGATTACATTGCGGTGACTTCCATAATCGTGTGTAAAAAGGGTTTCTACTCAACAGTAAAAACCTTTTTTTTAACCCAGATACGAGTATGTTCTCACTGCTACAATTTGTAATAATCTAAATCTAAATGAAAATAATTACAAAATTGAAAATTTCAAAAATTCCATTTTTTATCTTATAATTTCCTTTCCTTTCACCCTGAGTAGTTATGGTATGAGGATATCAACTGCACCATATCCTCCCGTGGGCAACAACAAAAGGCAACAAAGAGAAAATAGGCATTAGTTGAGCATTTACGGCGCACAGTCCCCAACGAACAGACGTACTCTGAGGACTGACAAGAATATCCGGAGGTTGGAAGATGAAATAGACAAGTTAAGCTAGGATAATATAGGATTATCTGAGGTCCGAAGAGACGACAATTAGCCAGCGCAGTAAACCGCTCCTGAGTTACTGAGTTAACGCAAGGAATTTTGGTGAGTTACCCACGTTAACTTTTGGAGAAAATTCGCGCGCGTGAATTTTCGCTACGGTGAATGTCCCGTGGCCAGGCTGTTAGTTGTTTTCGCCACGAAAAATGCCGGGCCGACAAAAACAACTTAAAATTCTATCTCGAAATTTTTTCAAGATGCATTTTATTTGTTGTGGAATTCTCCATCTATAACCCGATTCCTATTCAAATCAAGTACTCCGCAATCTCATCCAAATATTATGTCTTGAATCAAAAAACAATGACTTTCTAAGTAATATCGAGATAACTTTGATAAAGACATTTCACTCTCGGCCTATCTGGTCGCGGCGGCAAATGTGACTTCCCGTGGCCTTCAAAACGCGCCGCGCGAATTTTCGCCTCGCCTGTCGCTTCACCGTTCGCGCCGCCGATCCCCGTAGCCAGGCCATAAAGCAGACGCCTTTTTATAAGAAGGTTCCGTAAGGCCCATGCAATGGGTTGCGGCAATGAACATTGACGGGCTGATGAAGAAAACGAAGAAGATATTTATGTGACGTCAAAATTGCTGGGATTCCTTATACTCAAAATAAATTTGTTTTGCGCATACTTTCCACTGCTTAATTTAATGTGCTGTTTTACCACGCGATTGGCAGTAAAAGAAAACATCATGATGAAACCAACCGTAAACCGGAAACAGTAAAACTATATTTTTATATGTGGAAGAGCCATGCTGCAGTTATATTAGTAGTATAGTTGTAGCACAAATGGGTCGGCTTGACCGAGGAAGGACCACGCTCCCTGCTGTGTTTCGTATGGTGAATATAGAGGATCGGAGACCCTTTTTACTGGAAAAAGATATTCCATCTTGTCCTCACTAGTGACGACGCATCTGAATTTTGATTTGTAATCGAGGATAGATGTAGATCTCTATGAGCTGCAGCAACCACTTACCATCAGGTGCACTGTGTGCTAGTTTGTCACCCTATCCTATAAAAAAATTTATTCATATTCATTTATTGATAAAACATAAGCTTACAGTATATACAACCAAATCGCTTATATCTATACTAAAGCTACAAAATAAAAAATATTATCACCTTACCATCATTCTCTTCAGATTCTCTCGTTTCGACGCAACGTACAATCTCCTTTATAAACTGTATTTGCTCATAAGCTTTTATCTATTTTCTTAAATTTTGATAATTGATTATTAAAGAAGCATATACTCTGGCAACACCAAGGTTTGGATGACTGACTGGTGGCAATAAAATGAAACATTAACCGAAATTTCTTAAGACCCGTGATAGAGAACTACAAAACTAATACAAAAGTACCGCAGACAAGCCTGCCCAGCGTGGTGTGCAAGGTGAAAAATATATTAATCCAGCTTTAAGCTCGTCTTTTTGAAAATTTTATGAGTTTATATTATAAAGTGAATGATAGTCTCCGGAACTACTGGAATTTTTTTCACTATTTTAAAGGTACATTATTGGACATAGGCTATCTATTATGTGTATTTATATATATGGCCTGTTGAAAGCTTCCACAGCGAGCCCTGCATAATTAGTTGAAGTTGCAAGAAAATAATATATGGCTGACTTGTTCTCTTGCAAAGCTCTAAAAAAAGTCCGCGACAACATACGTGTTTTAGGAATAACTCGCAGTTAACGTTTTATATCAAAACTCTCAAGAAATTTAATTATTATACTGGCGGTCGGCGTCGGCATATTGTTCTAGGTAAAGAAATGCAAAAAACAATGTAACATTCATTTGGAACCTTCAAAAAACAAAAAACAAAACAAAGAAACCTTGAAGTTTCAAAATTTATTATGTAACCTAACATTGAAGATGATCAACCCGGGCAAAGTAGGGGTGATTCGCTAGTAAGAAATAAAAAATAATTAAAAAGATGTAAAAATATCGTTGATGATGTATGAATCTATAAATATAAACGAAATTGAAGTATCTGTATATAACAAAGAAATAACTGACTTCTAATAAGCTTAGGGGGGTTTCTGCATACTATTAAAACGTAAATATCCATTTAAAAATTGTCTACCAGTCTGTTCGGGCTAACCTTTGGAACAGATGATCCAATTTCGATGAAACTTTACAAAAAGATAGAGGACAATGCCTAAAGGGATCTATGCTATATTTTGTCCATAAAATTTAACAAATTAAAAAAAATACTTTCGATTTTTAATTAAATTAAATCTAAATAAACACATAATAATAGATCCTATCCTGACAAAACCAAGCTGGTCGCTAATGTTATACACTAACTTGAAAGCTTATAATTCTGCGGTAATTTACAAAATATATTCCCGAAAAATGACACAGATTGAAGCCAGTTGTATTTAGCCAGTTCTTCAATAGCCGATTTTGCATCTACGAAGAACATGACAAATATCACAGAATATATGCTCGAAGGGAATAAATATTTCCCTCATGAGACCTAATTATAATATCAATAAAAACTATCTAGATGCCAGTCGATTAAGTTTAAACTCTTTAATTAATCAAGTATTATATACTTCTGCAAGATGTAGATTAACAAAATTACAAACGCCTAGTAATAATATTGTATTGCCAGATAAAAGTTTGCCGTCATAAATTACCAGGCGCTTCGATGTATGGCGTAAGGTGACAATTAGTCATATATGTCTGTATTAAAAATCGTTAATTTAGGGGTTTACACGCGTTTAAGTGACTATAAATATGAATAAGCGTAGGAAAAGAAATAATTATTACTTAAGTGGTAAAACAAATAGAGTTTATCGCAAGAACGCTCCTCGAGTGTGGTATGTTCCACTTTGAGGTTATATTTTTACTTATTTTTACGGTACTTTTTTGTTGAAGGTTGCCTAATAGGCTGGATTTTTACTATTTTATTAGCAAAACTGATTATTTATACGTTTATGCGTGATGAAGTGAGAAACTCTAAAAACATCACGACCGAGTCGGAAAATAATGTAAAGAGTAGTGCAAGCACAGAAACCGCAAATAATGTCTCAGTCAATGTATTGTCCGAAAGTATGGGGTAAGTACATAATTAAGAAAAACCGACATACCACGGGTATTAAGTGATTGATCGGTCGAAGTAGTCTTGTGAGAATTTACAGACACAGTAGCTACTCCTACTATTGTGCAAACTGGGACTTTTTAATTTTTTTTTTTTTTTTTTTTTTTTTTTTTAATATTTTTTTTTTTATAAATATTTATTTTTAAAAATTATTTACCCATAAAATCAAAAAAAAAACCAAACAAACAAAAACGCCGTCTTTGCATTATATGTTTAGAAGTTTTTGTTTTTTTTTTTTGGTTTTTTTAAAAAAATTATTTATATATTTAATTTTAAAATAAATATATTTTTAAAACAAAAAAAAAGTGAAACTATTTTTTATATAATTTTTTTTTTTAGTTTTTTTTTTTTTTTTTTTTTTTTTTTTATAAAAAAATAAAGGAAATTTTTTTTTTTTTAAATTTTTTTTTTTTTTGGTTTGGAAAAAAAACCAAGGGGAATATATGCAATTTGCATTATGGCATATTGTAAAACTCACATGAACAAACAGTTTATATTTCAATTACGTACGATGCACCAATTCAGAAAAGAAATCGATGTCAATTCAATAATTTTTCTTTACAGAATAACTTTACAGAACTTATAATCTATACTAATATTATAAAGAGGAGAGATTATTATTTTTTTACGTTTATAATGAATAAAGTACAGAATTTATAATCTGTAGGAACTAGTATTATAAATAAGAAAGATTTAATTCAGAAGTAAGCAGTGCTCTTTCTGTGATTCATTATTCTGCATACCGACTTATAATCTATACTAATATTATAAAGAGGAAAGATTATTATTATTTATGTTTCTATTGAATAAAGTACAGAATTTATAATCTGTAGGAACTAATAATATAAATAAGAAAGATTTAATTCAGAAGTAAGCAATGCTCTCTCTGTTATTCATTACACTGCATACCGAGCTAGCGCACTTGTACGGCTAATGAACGTGATATTCGAAAGACAGCGCGCGGTTCGCCACGAAACGAACAAGGTCATCGCTTCCCATTCGGCCTTAAAACGCATAGTGGTGGACCACTTAGCATAGCATCCAGATGGTGTGTATGGTATCGTGAGTTTTGTCGCGATGTGCGTTCTTGAAAGGAGGCTGGAATTAATCCGAACAAATCCTTAGAGCACTTCCGGTGGTAGATGCGATATAAAATACAAAAATTGGTCATCGACGATTCGAGCCGCTCTGCACTAGACGCGGTCAAGTGGAAGGAGCTGGTACCGGGGTGCCTCGGCCCAGAAATGAGAACAGTATTCCATGTGAGGTCGGCCTTGCGCCTTGTAAAGTTGTAAGTGGTGTAAAAAGTAAAGTAAAGTTACAGCCTATATACGTCCCACTGCTGGGCACAGGCCTTCTCTCACATCTGAGAGGGTTTTAGGGCAAGAAAGTGTCCGCGGCGCTGCCCCAGTGCATGTTAGCGAACTTCACATGTCTTCAAAATATTTTTTTTTCTTATTTCCCGACATGCAGGTTTCCACACGATGTTTTCCTACGCCGCCGAGAACGTGGTAAATCAGCACTTAAAATTACAATTACCAATTTCATTGGTGCCAAACATTGGAACCGAACCCGGTGTGCTCGCGTATTGTGAAATTTACAGCGAGTGCTAACTATCTGATCAAATGGTGTGCCGGCTTGAAATACTGTCCTGCTTTGCTGATGATGCCATGAGTTTTAGAGGCTAATTTATTTGCCTTCCCTTCTAAGTGACCACGAAACTGCACATCATTGATGAAATTGAAGAGATATGACAAAGGGGTTGGTTTTTGTATGTTTGTATGTACTTGTTTGTTCTGAGGGTTAAAATAGACAAGATTTAGTCGTCCTCGATCCGAGACTCGACTTCAAGCAAAAGTTTGTTTTGCTACCCGATGATGCCTGAGCGGTGATTGTGCTGTCAACTGTGTTCTGCAACACTTCAAGATATTATAAGCTAATTTTGCTTAGATATTCACTAATTCATTACTATTCCAGTTCAACGGAAAAAACAGTTTTGAAGAGTCTGCGAGTATCAAGATATGTGGCAGCTATTATAATGAGCAATTACGCACAAAGCTGATGCATTAGCGATATTTTGCAAATAAAATCTTGGATGTTTCACACCTTTTATATATATATATATATATATATATATATATATATATATATATATATATATATATATATATATATATATATATCGAATCTCGGAAACGGCTCCAACGATTTTCATAAAATTTAGTGTCTAGGGAGTTTCGGGGGCAATAAATCGATCAAGCTAGGATTTATTTTTAGAAAATATCTTTTTGTCCGTGTTTTCAGGCAATGAAAAACTGCTACAATATAAGAAGGTAAATTTTGACACTGTGTTAATGATCGTAATAGCTCAAGTGGATATCGAGCGGTTATAAAATCGCAATGCTTTGGTTCGCGTCCGGTTTTCGTTCTTTTTTTTTTTTAAGTTCCCTTCTTTTGTTGGAAAATCTATTATTTCGAGCCCTTGAAATAATACTAGTTTTTACGGAATGCAGACTGCAGACGCTCCGGGAAGTCTGCAGTCTGTGAACACGTACAGGATCGCCCCCCGTCACTACATCAGATTTGATAGACCGCAGATCCTCGCTAAAGAACACCGGTTCCTTCCAAGGATGATTCGCGAGGCTATTGAAATCAAAAAACATCCTAACTTCAATAGAGAAGATGGCTGGGTGCTACCATCTGCTTGGGATCCTATAATAAATAAAAATTAAATCCCAACCCAAGCATACAACTGCAAGACTTCAAGATACCATAAGTTCATACTGCATAGATCGGAACAAAAGTTAAATTTTAATCTATGGTAACCGCGGTTAACTATGACATATGGACGTTGAACATCTCAGTCCTGCCCGTGACCATGAGTGCTGTAAAGGGTTCGAAACGTCGGGTATTTAAAAAGTTAAAATATACGTGATAAATTCCGTAAAAACTAGTATTATTTCAATGTGTAGCGTTCGCGTAAATATAAGAAATCATTATTTCGAGCCCTTTTTTTAAATTTTTTAAAAACATGATAATTTTAATTAAACTATTTGCACTCATGATTTTTATTCAAATAACCAGTTCAGTTTTTTCTATTATGTCAATAACAAGATCAAAAAATATTATTCATCAGTATGTAATTTGTATCTAATTGTAATTTAAAAAAAAACCGAACAAAGCTCGGTCATCCAGGTACTAATATTAATATAAGAGTACCTGAATATTTAGAGTCAGAAAACGACATAATTATGAATCTTGATATTGTCTAAAAAAGAATATAGTTGTGCCGATTTTGATTTATTTTGACATTCAAATGTCAGTAAAACCAGGTCAGTGAAAGAAATCACAAAGGCCGTGAACTGTAAAATAAGCGGCGGGATTAGCTACTAGCAATTTTCGTAAATCTTCAAGGAAAATGTAATTTGATCCAGCACAATGTATTGAAATATAGACTGTATTTATCACAAAACATTTCTTATTATCGTTTGTGTATAAGTAGGTTTTTTGTAAAAAAATATAAATAACGAATACGACAAGTTAGAGTTCTTCACGGCACTCGTATTTATCACGTGCTTGTTTGTGGAGAACAACTTTATGGAACCAGTTTGTTTAACAAGTTAGAAATATTTCTTCAAGATTAATTAAGCCCTACACTTTGCTTACCATTACGAGGCTGCCATTTGATAACCTTTTTTCTACATCAGTTATCGGTTTTTCGAGCTATTTTAGTGGCTCATTGCTACTTCTACTTACTGAATTGTTTGGCTACATCAGCTACTCTGATTCTATTGCAGATATCGTCAGTTTGTCCTTACGCTTCCACATATGGCTGACACTGTGCTTCACAGCGCCCAACGTCTCAGATTCATTTATGTCATCACAGGCACTCACAGTATGGAGTGAAGACCTAGAAAGACATGCAGGAATTCGATGGAAGTAGGTGCCTTAGGGCGGCCCCCATGGAGTGACGACCTGGTAAGACATGAGGGTGATAGGACCTGTTTCATTATTGGGAAGGCCTATGTTCAGGTGGACTTAAGAGCTGAATGGGGAGGTTAGGACGACTTCCAGCCTCCCGAACAAGCCGCTTTCCAAAAAGGCTTTAGCACTATAGACCACATACATACCCTTCGGCAAATTGTACAGAAGTCCGAAGAGTACAATCTGCCACTTCGCCTAGCGTATGTGGACAATGAAAAAGCCTTTGATTTCATCGAAATTTGGGCGATACTACAGTCCCTTCAGCGGTGCCAAGTGGACTGTCGGTATATCGAAGTGCTGAAATGTTTGTAGAGTAGGGCTACGATGGCTATCCGAGTACAGAACCAGAGTACGAAACCTATCAAACTGCAGAGAGGTGTAAGACAGGGTGACGTTATATCCCCGAAACTCTTCACCGCTGCATTGGAAGACGTTTCCAAGCTACTGGGATACGGTATTAACATCAATGGCGAGTACATCACTCACCTTCGATATGCTGACGATATAGTCCTTATGGCAGAGTTGCTGAATGACCTAAGCAATATGCTGAATAACCTCAATAGTGTCTTCTAACAGATAGGTCTTAAGATCAACATGGACAAAACAAAGATCATGTTTAATATACATATCACACCTATACCGGTAGTTGTTGAGAGCAATTTTTTATAATGATTAAAAAAAATTATAGATATAACCTCTCTCTTGTTTTTGAAAGGTGTTTTAGTAGCGTGAGAGAACTCATTATCTATTTTATTCCGTGGATGTTATAAGAAGGTACTTTTCGAAAGGCTAGAAAGACACCACTTACAAGAGTGGCATATTAGGCAAATCATTGTTACAATGGTTCTCCCATGTAAATATTGTGGTAAAACTATGTAGAGTGTGATACCAACCAAACTTATAGTTGAAGCAATATTTTACACCCTTACACTATACTCGTATGAATTGGAAAACATGCTCGCAATATGTTTTTTACAATCGGGTGAAAAACAAGCGCACAGTCTATCTGATGATAAGTGAATGCTGTGGCTCATAGACATCTACATTTATCTTCTGTTAGAATCAAAATGTAGAAGGGTTGTAACCCCTGTGGACTACGAAGAAATGCCTCGTTTCCAGTAAGTAAAAAGTCTACGATTACACTCAAGATACCAAACACAGCAGCGTTTAGCTACTATTTTACGCTGGCATTCTGTTGGAGCATGGATCTTTCCCGGTTGAGCAGATCCATTCGTGCTACGACCATAATACAGCTGCAGCGTGGCTTTACCGCATCTCTACGAGATTTATGGACCTAAGAAAAAAACCCGAATTATTCAGATAAAGAAAGTAATTTCAGTGGTAATCGATTAATTATGATTCCTATAAATAGACAAACAGATATTAGAAGTGTGAGACTTGCAGTTCTATGATAGCCATAATATATTTCTGCCAAATTCTTCAGTAAGCTTGTAAAGGGTTGTACTTGGAATGACGATGATGATAATGATGGTGAAGCTGAAAGGGCCCATGATAATACTCCACTGTGATGAAAAATTATATAGACATTTTTGGTTTATATTTACCTGAAAGACTTAAAATAGGTATCTTTTTTGTTTCATGACACAGTAAAATGAAAATTAATTTTGAAATAATTTTATTGAAAAATTAACAGCTAAGTTTACATCCATTATAGTCAAATTAATATAAATACCATACGTTTTGGGCTCAGAAAAACGTAGAGTATAATACTGTTTACACTATAGATTAACACACTAAGCTTTATTTACATTTAAATGGATAAAACGTGAAATTTAATTTGTACATAACTATAATTAATCTATCAGATTTACGGCTAACATAACGAAGGAACATTATACACCGTTACACTGTACAAAACACAGACATTCATAAACAATTGACATTGGAAAGAGTTCAAATGCTTTGCATTTCTACACTTGTTTCATGCTATTTGCAGCAAGTCTTTAGTCAGAAAATTTGTGAGCATTGAGAAGTTTTCGTATTTGCGGTGACTGTGTGCTCTATTTGCGCTAATGCTGTTAGTTCTGTATCCATTTTTCTGTTTTTGATCCGAATTTCCTTGGTAATCGGTCGTTTCTTGCAGCAACATAGAATTTCTTCAAACTCTTTACGAAAGTTATCATTTAACCAACCGTACAACAACGGATTTGAGACAGCACTCGACATGCCAAACATGTGACAAACGGCGTAAGTTATTGTCATAGATTTCTCCTCCAGTATTGGTTCGGTGCTAAAATCTGCTGCCAAGTTGAAAACATTCAAGGGTAACCAACTTATGACGTAAGTTACTGCAATGGCAATAAGAATGGCTGGAGTCTTTCTAGTTGTGCGTCGCCGACCACGTAATCTTCTATGAATTTGGACATGTGCCATCACTACAACTAAAACCGGAAGCAGATATTGTAAAATTAAACTAAATACAGAGTATATCGCTCTTCCGTTATACATGGGCCAGTCTTCTATGCAGAAACTTAAGGAATCCATATCTTTCAGTCCTATATTATGAGTTTTAAGGCTTCTAAAAATATAAAGAGGTGAGGCGAGGAAAAAGGCTGTAACCCAAATAACGATCATTGTGATAAGTGCTCCCATTGTTTGTAATCCAGGACGTGTGGGATACACGATCAACTGTAAACAAAATAAATGTTTTAATTTTCATATATTATAATGTAAACATTCATATTTCGGAGTGACAGTACAATTGAGTTCTTTAAATTTAACATTTATACGTGCCATTACCAATTAGTGATTGTTTAAAATACTCTGTAGAATCTTACTGACATGGCAGCTAATGGATTAATCAATAACATTTTCTAATTACCTAATTTAATAGAATATTTTCTTTTTATAATAAAAACTAGCTGTTACCCGCGGCTTCGCTCGCATGGTCACTGGGAAATTAACTATCCATTGCTTTTTGAATTGAAAGAAAACTGAGTTTTATAGATTAGTCACAGATGCAGCCATTAAAAGGAAACTGAGCAAAATTAATTCGTCAGCCTATTTAATTGTTTTGAAACGCAGCGTATAGGAAAGCATGAAAATAGCCTGTTTATTCCAAATGGAAATGAGATACTTTTTAATTAAAGGAAACTGAGCATAATTATCCGTCAGGGATGCAGACTTTTGAAAAGAAACAGATAAATTGATTCGTCAGAGGTGCGGTTTTCTGAATTGTAAGGAAACTGAGCCAAATAAAAGATCCGTCAGAGATGCAGCCTTTTGAGTTGAAAGGAAACTGAGCTTAATAGGTTCGTCAGAGGTGCAGCATTTGGAATTGAAAAGAAACTGAGCTAAAGAGGAAATTTTGAATTGAAAGGGAAGATCTGTGGGAATTCTGATTAATTGATTGTGGGAATTTTGGAAAAAAAAACTAACTGAATACTATTTTAAGACGCTACTGTACACAATGTTATATGTTTTTCCATTCGGGGAAAGAATGTAGAGATTCTGGGCATTTGACACACGCGAACATGCTACATACAGCTGACCATGAGAGAAGCACGGTTTTTCTAAGTTGACCCCCGCTACCTGTAACGTTTGCCCTTGCGCTTTATTAATTGTCATTGCAAAACTGAGCTTAATAGGGAACTGCAACCTTTTGAATTGAAAAGGAAGATCTGTGGGAATTATAGGGATCCGTGGTATAATAGCATTTTCACCTTTTCCTACGCCTGTCAAAATTGTAGCACCGGTTATGTTCCGTCCAAGATGTGTCACACGCAGCCTTGTCCCGTAACATAACCGAGGAGCATCTAAATTTCGCATTAGCATGACTGGGACGCCTAATTTTAATTGAAGCTTATGTGAGGGCACACCTGACAACTCTAGAGAATTTAGAAACTCTACGGGATATGAAGTGCTCTGTTCTGTGTCCATAACTGTGTCTATTGACAAATACTCTGTTATTTCTCCTGCTACTTCGCTTAATATATCTGAATTTATTTTGTTAACACTCTCATTTTTGGTGCAAGAATCGCCCTTTCACATAACCATTTGTTTTCATGCATTTTGTTCGTTAAATCTGAATAAACGCTCGAAATTAATTCGGAATGACTCTGTACTAAATTAAAAAATATCTCTCGTCAATTTAACGCAGCCCTCATCATCCGTTTCCAACTGCCCATCGCCAATTTTTAATAGTGTGTCAGCATAGTTTCCAGCATTGATATCATTATACAAATGCACTCTCATATTGGTAGTTAAACTGAATTTTGTCACTTTGTGCCATAAAATAGACAACTTGAGGCATGCTTTAATTTCATCTGCAGGTGTGCCCTTTTGAATGACAGGTAAAATTAAGGCGAAAGTCAACAGCCAGTAAAACCACCATTCCTCCCATTACATCGGTATTGCTGCGCAAATACTGGAGCGTTCGATTTAGTGCTTCTACAGCTTTTTTATGCGACATTGTACTTTCGTCCCACACTAAAAGTTTGCATTGTACCTCGTAGCATTATACCTCGTGCACTATTTTTGCTAAAGTTGCAGATCGGCGATTCTTCCTGGGCAAGATTTGGAGGGAGTTTTAAAACAGAATGTGCAGTGCGGCTCCCGCTTAGCAGCGTGGCGGCTATACCGGAGGAAGCTACGGCTACAGCAATGTTTTTATCTTTCCGTACTTGCGCTAATAATAAATTTAACAAAAATGTCTTCCCAGTTCCTCCAGGGGCATTTAAAAAGAAAAGTGCACCATTTCCAGATTCAATTTGTCCTAATACTTTGTCAAAAACTCGTTTTTGTTCGGGAAGCAAGCGGGGAACAAATTCGGCTACTTGCTGCTGCAAAGCTGGTATATCGTAGTTTGTTTCACGTATAATTTCATCACTTAGTTCATTTTCGGTTGTTCGCTGAGGGCTTATCATTCCAAAGTCGCTTAATTTTTTCCCTACCATTTCCATTACTTTATCTTCAATTTTTCCAAGTGCTTCATTATAAATGTGTTCATTGTATGTCATGTTCGCGTGTGTCTGCTGTAACCTTCGCAAAATATCTTCCGCCATGTACTCTTTATATTTGTCACGCCGCTATCGTTACGTATCCGTCGACCATTTTGAAACCGTTTCTTCAGCGTCGCAGCTCGCTTCTTCTTGCTGTTCCGAAGTCCCACGCCGCCGCTCGCCGACTACGCGCGCGCGCCGGCCTGCATAATTTTTATAGCTCAGTCCAGCGACGTAGATACAAGAAGATAACGCGAGTCTCATGTCGGCAAATGGAACGCACATAATAGTTGTATTTCAAATAATTTTTATTGGTCATAATGTATGTACTGTAATTGGCTAGTCAAATAAAAATTGTTACTATTGATTAACTAACGTCGTAGCCGGACATATAAATATAGGCAGGGTTGACGTAAAATATATTCACATTCAATACTCCACATTCCATTCTCCATTCGGCTGTACATAAAATAGTAGTTTCATTTCTCCACCACTAAACCACTCGGAGTTTGTTAATAGTGGACCGCTTATCACCACTATTACACAGTTTTAAATGTTTTGACTAAAATGTTGCGTTCATGAAAGAATCTTTGAATTTTGAACACTGTGTCTCCATCAACTCCCTGGATAAATTGGCAGCGACGGTCTACCTCAATTTCTTCGTCACCCATAAAATATACTTGTAAAAATTTATGCTGTTCGTTTTCAGCTGGAAAAAGTGAATCTATTTTATGATATATTTGCCTTTGCACCGTATATGTAGGCGAAATCCCAGCATTATTATTTCCCGGTCTCCGAAGGGCGTCATTTGAAAGCATGAGTTATATTTCCGGATCCTGTTTAAAAAGCGCCGTGACTCATTAGCATCATATTATAAAAAGAGAGTTTTCAAAGGTTCTTCTGATTCCCCAAGTAACGGAAGAGACACTCTGCCATTGGAACAGCACATGCCTGCGGTCTCATCTTTCCATTTTAAAGCGCTGCAAAATCGACACGCCTTGTCCATCAGTCCGATAACAACTAACCTGTGATTTTTTAATCAATCAACGGATCATAATTGAATGCTGCGTCATTAAAAACCGACCAATTGTTTCTTTGAAAATTTTGTCGACGTTCAGTTTGGAACTGTGCATTAGCATCTCTTCGCGCCTGTGTCTATTCTGGTGTTTCAGATGCCCTTATAGTAGATTGACGTTCAGCTTGCTCAATGAGTCTGTGTTGAGTTTCATCAGGTGTTTCCGCGGCTCTTAAGGCGGCCTAACGTTCCGCTTGTTGGCCTTTGCTGACTTTGAGCAGGTATTTCAGTAGCTCTTAAAGTAGATTTACGCTCTGCCTGTTCAAGACGCCTTTGCTGACTTTGAGCAGGTGTTTCAGTAGCTCTTAAAGTAGCTTGACGCTCTGTCTGTTCAAGACGTCTTCGCTGATTTTGAGAACGTGTTTCAGAAGCTCTTAAATTAGCTTGACGCTCTGCCTGTTCAAGACGTCCTTCCTGACTTTGAGAAGGTGTTTCGGAAGCTCTTAAAGCAGACTGAAGCTTTGTCTGTTCAAGACGCCTTTGCTGACGTTGAGAAGGTGTCTCAGATGCTCTAAAAGCAGCCTGACGCTCTGCTTGTTCTTGCCTTCTCAGTTTAGCATCTTCTAAAGATTCTAGCGATCGAGCTAATCGTTTCGCTTGTCTTTGAGAAGATACTCTTGAAAGGCTGGATTTACGTTTGCGAGGCATTATGAAGTAACAAAAAACCTATTTATAAAAAAAACGTTAAAATACCTAAAATGAATTAAATTTCCTTTTAAATATGTTTTAAAGGCAAATCTAAAATATCTAAAAGGAATAAATATTACTTTTAAATATTTTTTAAAATCAAAACAACAAAATCAATTCAAGACACAACACGAATCCGAAAACGATAGCCAAAAAAAATCGAATCAACTTAAACAAAATCACAAAACTTTGAAATATTGTTAAACAACCTAAAACAATGAAAACCAATTCACGATTCTGAGTAAACAAAATCCAAAATCTAAGCCAGAGTCTAAATATGTATAAAGGAATACCAATCAAATCAACAAAACCGATCCAAGAAAATACACAAATCCGAAAATGAAAGCCAATATAAATCCATTCAACCTTAACCAAATCACAAAGCAAATAACAGACAACCGAAATCGAAAGCAGGTAGTCG